>JAFMOC010000029.1:4120000-4150000 GCA_019802505.1 Corydoras sp. C115
AACATTTGTTGATCAACACCTTTAATGCTGCTCCATTGCTATACAGCTTACGAATGTAGACCTCAGTGCTGTCTCGTACCACCTGCTGAGCAAAACAGGTCAGGTTTCCTTGAGAGGCGGCCTCATCGGGGACAGTGAGTCAACCGAAAAACAAACCTACCAAGAGACTTAAACATAATCAACAGCTGCAATTAAATGTGTGTTGCTCTGGTGATGGGATTTGTAATTAGACCAGAGGGAAGTTTCACTGTGAGAGATGTCACTTGAGCACAGAGCTGTGAACCTAAATAAAACATTTGTGAACTCAGGAGCCCAGGAAACCTGCAGAAATTGTATTAGCTTCATATCTCAGCGTGTGGACTGAAATGAATTGTGTAGTTCATACTAGAATAGTTGTATTCTATGATGTTTTATATGCGTTTGCTAATCGAATGATTATGATTTTACTCCTAGGGATGAGTACAATTGTGTAGGTCTAACTCGGGTACCTCAAGGTTTTATTTCTGACTGTGTATAATAACCTTCAGCTTGTATGGCTCAAGAAGTTGAATCGTAATTGAATTTATTCCATTTTCTTTGTGAGCGGCACGGTGGCTTAGTGGTTAGCATGTTCTCCTCTCCGCGCTAGTGATTCTCGGTTCAAATCCCAACATGGATGGAGTTTCCTCCCACGGTCCAAAAACATGGATCAAGGTCAATTGAATTCTCCAAATTGCCCCATATAGAGTGTGTGTGTGTGAGTGAGTGCCCAGCGCCCGAAACATTCTCCCCTGGATGGGCGACCCTAATAGAGGATAAAGCGGAAGATAATGTGATGGACCAATTTTAAAATGGACATTTAAATAGGACATTTAGTGAAAAACAGGGTGGCCCAGTGGCTTTGCATGTTCTCCTCTCAACACTGAGGATCCAGGTTCAAATCTCGATCTGGGTGGAGTTACCATGTTCTCCCCGTGTCTGTACGGGTTTCCTCCGAGTTCTCCGGTATCCTCCCACTGTCCAAAAACATTGGTTTCAAGGTAAATTGAATGAATTGCCCATATGTAGTGTGTGTCTTTGTCAGAAATTGATTGGCACTCTGCTGTGTGGCTGATTGTATCTGCCCAGCACCAAGAATGTTCTCTCCTGAATGGGAATGCCCCCATGACTCTAGTAGAGGATTAAGCAGAAAATAATGAATGAACTAATTAATTTAGAGAAAAACAAACAAGATACAATCAGAACGCTGGTTGTGTGCTGGTTGTGTGTGGTGTACAGCTTATGGAGTCGTACATGTGTATTATTTTACATCTAATCAATAACATACTTAAAATGTACATGAAATTGAGTGCTGTAGCTGTACATGAATATAGATCAGCAGGTTATGGTTGCTCATGTAGTGCAGCAGTCTACAGGGAGACCCATTATCAAGTCTCTAACGGTACCTCTGGCTTGGCTTCGAGAGGCAGAGTTGACACTTGGCAAGCTGATGGAAGGATGGTCAGATTGGGAATTTCACTGCCATAGCAACAAACTCAGTGTTAGCACCGGGGCAGTGGAATAGAAAGGAAAGCTTCTTGGCACAAACTGTGGCTGTAGTGTGAGAAAAGATGTGGTTGGCACTGCACGTCTTAATAACTCCATGTGACGAGTTAACAGTGTTTATTAATAATAATAATGGGATCTTAATCCCTAATCGATAAAACAGAACAAACAAGAAGTATTATTTTTATTATTATTATTCATTCATTCATTATCTTCCACTTTATCCTCTATTAGGGTCGCGGTGGGGTTCCCCATGCCCATCCAGGGGAGAACGTCTCGGGCACTGGGCAGATACACCCAGGACAGGGCGCCAATCCATCGCTGGGTACACACTCACTCACACAGACACTATATATATAGACTCTATAGGGGGCAATTTGGAGAACTTAATTGACTTGATTGATGTTTTTGGACTGTAGGAGGAAACCTACGCGGACACGGGGAGAACATGGAAACTCCACCCAGATGGGGATTCGAACTGGGAATCCCTAGTTCTGAGAGGCACCGTGCTAACCACTAAGCCACCGTGCCGCCCTATTATTATTATTATTATTATTATTATCCATCCATCTTCTGATAAATCTTCTGATTTATCCTCTATCAGGGTCGGGGGGTTCCCCATGCCCATCCAGGGGAGAACGTTTTGGGTGCTGGGCAGATACACCCAGGACAGGGTGCCAATCTATCACTGGGTACACACTCACTCACACAGACACACTCTATATGGGGCAATTTGGCGGATTCATTTGACCTTGATCCATGTTTTTGGACTGTGGGAGGAAACCGGAGAACCCAGAGGAAACCCATACAGACACTGAACATGGAAACTCCACCCAGATTGGGATTTGAACCTGGAATTCCCAGCGCTGAGAGGAGAACATACTAACCACTAAGCCGCTTTATTATTATTATTATTATTATTATTATTATTATTATTATTATTATTGTTATTGTTGTTATTGTTATTATGATTATTATTGTTGTTTTTGTTGTTGTTGTTGTTATTATTATCATTGTGATTATTATTATTATTATTTGATGGTACTGTTCTTGATTGTTCCGTTAGGTTGAACTTGTTCTATTCGTGTTCTCTCTGTGGCTGAGCCTCTGAAGCCTTCAGCTGGAAGGCAGGTTTTCTTGAGTATTTTTTAAGAGTAGTATTAGAAAAAAAACTGTTTGCAATCAGACAGTGATCTGCTCTGTGTAAGCTGAGTCTCTGCCACCAGCGTCAGCATGCAGCCTTTTTATCTCGCACCAACCACGGTGCCAGTCGAGGCAGGTGAGGTAGATAATTGCCCTCCAGCCCTGTGTGTTTGTGCAGAAGTGTGCCTTACAGGTCACCATAAAAAAGTATATTTAATGGTCCAGATTAAGACCCCGCCTTGCATTCTGCAACCAATAAACCAACACGAGCACCAATAAGACTTAATTTTTAAAATGGTGTTAATACCACGCCCCCTTCTGGCTTCATTCTCCGTTTCCTCCACTTGTCATATGAATGGACTTTGTAGTTTTATAATTACAGACTGTTGTCCATCTGTGTTCTTTGTTGTTGTTAGTCCCCTGTTGGTTCTCTGTTCTCTATTGGTCAGGAGCATCATAGAACAGGTAGAATTTGGGTGGTGGAATGTTTATTGTCAGTTCTGCAGTGACACTGATGTGGTGAGGGGGGTTTTAGTGCAAAAGTGCTTTACCTCAGTGACACTGCTGGGATAGGACTAATGCACCCACCAAATAACCCTTGCTCTGTGGTGGTACTATTGGGGTTCTGACCATTAGAACAGAGTAAAGGGGACGTACACAGTATGTACTGTAGAACACAAACAGATGGACTACAGAATGCAATTGGAGTGTGTATGTATGCATGTATGTGTGTGTGTGTGTATGTATGTGTATATATATGTATATATATATATATATATATATATATATATATATATATATATATATATATATATACACTGTACATACACACACATATACATACATATGTATGTATATGTGTGTGTATTGTATGCGCTGTGGTTATTGTGCGATGAGAATCCGCAGTACAACAAAACACAATGTAACTCAAGGTAAAAAATTTGTAAAACATTTTTTAAAGGCAGTATAATGATAAATCCTGTCTGTATTTTGAGTTCAGTGTCTGTTCCTGCAGCTCTGATGCTTCATTCTCATTATTGTCGGATAGTTTTTTTAATTTTTTTGAATTCGCTTTAGGATTTCTGCGTGTCAAAGCAAACCCCCCCCCAACCCCCACATTGTTGTCTCTGATAAAGACGTGCCAGAGAACTATTTGCACGGCACACGACATTTAAGCAACATTAAAATCTCTATGTAAATAAGCTGCTTTCCTGTTGTCATTTGAGCTGCTTAGTGAATTCCCGTTAGCACGCCGTTTAACAATCCCCAATCTGCTGTGGTCAGGGAGTGTAAACGAATGCCCCTGTGCTTTATAAATGAGCTGTTCAGCAAAATGGAAGCACATATTCTACTTTCACTGCAAATTTAATTGTCTGTATCCTGTGCTTTAATTTGGTTTTCTTAAGTGTACATCCGTCTTTGTTTTCAGGAGGTCCCTTTGTGCCGTAACGGCTGGGTCGGGCCTTGGCTCTGACCCACGACTTATATCCCATTAGAAATCCTTGGCTTCTAAACAGCCACGTTAATTAATGATAGTTGTATTAACAATTATAAATACAATCCCACCGTTTATTCCAATTAAGTGAATGAAATTAATTACAGAATTAAATTTTCTGTAATTGAGCATGACAAACGTTATTCTGATATAAATCCATTCATTATCTTCAGCTTTATCTTCACTAGGGTCGGGGGGAGGGGGGTTCCCCATGCCCATCCAGAGGAGAATGTTTCGGGCGCTGGGCAGATACACCCAGGACAGGGCACCAATCAATCTTTGGACACACTAACAGAGTTTATTTGCTTGAAGACAAAAGTTCTAATGCCCAGCTCTGAAAGGAGAACATGCTAACCACCAGGCCGCCCTCTTATAAACAGCTTCATAAATGTCATTCCTAAACTATAAGATTAATTGAGGTCAACCTGCAGAAGCGGGGTTTATAAGTACAAGAAATCCATCCTTTCATAATCTTCTGCTTTATCCTCTACAAGGGTCGAGGTGGGGTTCCCCATGCCCATCTAGGGGAGAACGTTTCGGGCTCTGGGCAGATACACCCAGGACAGGACGCCAATCTACCACTGGACACACACTCACTCACAGACACACACACACACAATCTATGGGGCAATTGGGAGAATTCCATTGACCTTGATCCATGTTTTTGGACTGTGGGAGGAAACCGGAGAACCCGGAGGAAACCCACGTGGACACGGGGAGAACATGGAAACTCCACCCAGATTGGGATTCGAACCGGGAATCCCTAGCACTGAGAGGAGAACATGCTAATCTCTAATCCACCATGCTGCCCTATTCTAATGTCTTCATTAAAAGATTTATTTATATACTTTGAAAAGTTCAGGACTCTGTGGTAATCTCTTCATTTTGGAAAATGATTCTTTGTACAGGGTGGCACGGTGGCTTAGTGGTTAGCATGTTCTCCTCTCAGCATTAGGGATCCCTGGAATCCCTATCTGGGTGGCATTTCCATGTTCTCCCCTTGTCCACGTGGGTTTCCTCCGGGTTCTCCAGTTTCCTCCCACAGTCCAAAAACATGGATCAAGGTCAATTGAATTCTCCCCATAGATTGTGTGTGTGTGTGTCTGTGAGTGAGTGTGTGTCCAGTGGTAGATTGATGCCCTGTCCTGGGTGTATCTGCCCAGCACCCGAAAGGTTCTCCTCTGGATGGGCATGGGGAACCCCCCCACGACCCTTGTGAGGATAAAGCAGAAGATTATGAAAGGATGGATTTCTTGTACTTATAAACCCCGCTTCTGCAGGTTGACCTCAATTAATCTTATAGTTTAGGAATGACATTTATGAAGCTGTTTATAAGAGGGCAGCCTGGTGGTTAGCATGTTCTCCTTTCAGAGCTGGGCATCAGAACTTTTGTCTTCAAACAAATAAACTCTACTTGCCCTTCAAACTTTAAGGTCGCTGCTCGTTTCCCTGCAGACGCTCAACTGTGTGAAAGTCATCAATGGGTTCGAGCGCAGGCGTGTTCCTCTGTCCCTGCTTGATAGCATTGACAAGCTTTTCACCTTAAAGCCTGCCAGCCAAACGGGATGCCAAAGAAGACAATAGACAACGGCGTGAGGAGATTTGAAGAGAGCGAGGGCGACAGATGAGTGACAGACTGACCTTCAACCAGATAAAATCTTTGCCGATCCCTTTATAGATCATTGGAGAAGAGTTGATGGCTCGGTTGGCGCCGTTTTCCAAAAGCAAATGTCAATTTTCCTTTCCTCTCAGAGTAGAATGCATTTGGTCCATTGTCCTTCATGTAAAAGGATAACAGGAAATCAAAGAGACGATTGGAAGGAGAAAGGAAGTGCATCGTGCACGCCGATGGAGTGGCCTCCGCAGGACCAGAGCTCGAAAGGCATTAAACCCAACGACAGAAAGCCGACGAGACAGGGACTGGTCCTGCCATTTAATTGACCTTCAAGCTGTCTGAGCCACTTTACCCGAAAAAAAGGAACTATTGAGGGAACATATCGTTCCCTGGCAACAAAACACATGCATATTTAAGTGTTTTCTTCATTCCTCTGATGAGAAAATATACAGAATAAATATTAGATTGATTTTAAACAAAACAATTTACATGTTCACATTTACATACAATATTAGATATTCACAAAACAAAATATTCACATTTTATAGAGAATCATTGCCTGGAGTTTTGATTTGGAATCATCAGTGTGTGTGATGGAATGGAAACGTTTTTTTCCAATAAAAATTCACCCTTGTGCGGCATGGTGGCTTAGTGGTTAGCATGTTCTCCTCTCAGCAATAGGGATTCCCGGTTCGAATCCCAGTCTGGGTGGAGTTTCCATGTTCTCCCCGTGTTCGCGGGGGTTTCCTCCAGGTTCTCCGGTTTCCTCCCACAGTCCAAAAACATGGCGCAAGGTCAATTGAATTCTCCAAATTGCCCCATATAGTGTGTTTGTGTGAGTGAGTGTGTGTCCAGCGATAGATTGGCGTCCTGTCCTGGGTGTATCTGCCCAGCGTCTGAGACATTCTCCCCTGGATGGGCATGGGGAACCCCCCCCGACCCTAAAAGATGATAAAGTGGAATATAATGGATGGATGAATTCACCAAAGTGAATTTTAAAGAATCTACTAATTACACTTTGTAGCTCAATCATAACATTTAACTTATTATGACCAGATGTAGGGTTTTGATTTTAAATTTATCTTATAACTTGAGGCCTGGGCGGCACGGTGGCTTAGTGGTTAGCACGTTCGCCTCTCAGCACTAGGGATTCCCGGTTCGAATCCCCATCTGGGTGGAGTTTCCATGTTCTCCCCGTGTCTGAGTGGGTTTCCTCCGGGTTCTCCTGTTTCCTCCCACAGTCCAAAAACATGGATTAAGTCAATTCTCCAAATTGCCCCATATAGAGTGTGTATGCATGCATGCACTGTGTGAGTGATTGTGTGCCCAGCGATAGAATGGCACCTTGTCCTGCGTGTATCTACCCAGCGCCCGAAACTTTCTCCCATGGATAGGCATTGGGAACCCCACCGCGACCCTAATATAGGATAAAGCGGAAGATAATGAATGAATGAATGAACTTGAGGCCTGTGACATTCTGATTTAAATCAGCATCACATGTGAGTGACACTAATAGAGTGCATGTTTACATTTGACATCGAGACACAAAAAATGAAATAAAAAATAAATAAATAATAGATGATCTGGGTGGAGTTTCCATGTTCCCCTCATGTCCACATGGGTTTTCTCGGGTTCTCCAGCTTCCTCCCACAGTCCAAAAACATGGATTCAAGGCAAATTGGCTGCTCAAGGCAATTCCCTGTACTAAATTTCCCATAAAATGTGTGTGTAAGAGTCTATCTGCCCAGCGCCCGAAACATTCTCCCCTGAATGGGCAGTGGGAACCCCAATCAACCCTAGTGGAAGATTAAGCAGAAGAGAAAGAGATGAGAAATACAGAAAACTAAATTGTAATTCAGAGTTTAAGTTTATAGCTGAGCTGCCATCATGTTGGGAATAACATCTACATCTGCAGCGGGGTAATCAATTCATCAATAATAAAAGCAAGCAGTACAGTGACCTACTACAAACATCCTGTATCGATGACTGCGGGTCGACTGCAGAGAGAACAAATAATTTAATATTGATGCAGATGCTAAAAAAATAAAGAATTACATTTTGCATCTTTAGCAAAAAAGAACAACGCTCGGAATTGCTGTCTCATATCTTTGGCTCCAACCGGCACCATCTCTATATCAGAGTAAAGAATCAGGAGAAAATCCTTGCAGAATTTGCCATTTAAACAACAGTGAATTGTGGGAGTGGCGGCATGGTGGCTTAGTGGTTTGCATGTTCTCCTCTCAGCACTAGGGATTCCTGCTTCGAATCCCAATCTGGTGGAGTTTCCATGTTCTCCCCGTGTCTGCATGGGTTTCCTCCAGGTTCTCCGGTTTCCTCCCACAGTCCAAAAACATGGATCAAGTCAATTGAATTCTCCAAATTGCCCCATATGGAGTGTGTTTGAGTAAGTAAGTGTGTGCCCAGCGATGGATTGGCACCCTGTCCTGGGTGTATTTGCCCAGCGCCCGAAACATTCTCCCCTGGATGGGCATGGGGAACCCCCCCGCGACCCTAATATAGGATAAAGCTGAAGATAATTGATGGATGAATGGATGAATTGTGGAAATGATTTCACACAAATATCCAGCTCCAAAGTCAGACTGGAGAACTGTTCTTGGCACAAAACCCAGTAAACAGTTTACAGATTGTTCGAAAAATATAAATTAATAACTACAGCTCTAGGTAATAACCTCCATCTGTCAGTTCTAATCTCTCAGGGGAGAAAATACAGACTGGTTATTTCCAGTCTCTGAGGAGCTTCAGCTGCTTTTGCTTTGGGAAAAAAATACAAAATGTGTTATTTATATCCTCCACCCTTTTCATTTGTCGTATATAAGAATGTGATGCCTAAATACCTTCTATTTAAAAGCAGTTTTTCTGTCAACCTGCAGTCTGGGTTCTTAAATATTTCTTAGAGCTGAAGTGCTTCCACTTACCAGCCTCTGTGAGATGGATACGCCTTCGTCTTTCTTTCCTCATTGTCTGTTTTATTAGTTTCACTTACCAAACAGTCATCCTCTTGTCATTCGAACCAGGAATCCCTAGCACTGAGAGGAGAACATGTCCGCATGGGTCTCCTCCGGGTTCTCCGGTTTCCTCCCACAGTCCAAAAACATGGATCAAGTCAATTGAATTCTCCAAATTGCCCCATATAGAGTGTGTCTGTGTGAGTGAGTGTGTGTCCAGTGATAGATTGGCACCCTGTCCTGGGTGTGTCTGCCCAGCGCCCGAAACGTTCTTCCCTGGATGGGCATAGGGAACCACCCCCCCTGATAATGGATGGATGGATATTAGGATTTGGGCAGCATAGTGGCTTAGTGATTAACATGTCCTTCTCTCAGCGCTAGGGATTCCCGGTTCGAATCCCAATCTGGGTGGATTTTCCATGTTCTCCCCGTGTCCGCGTGGGTTTCGTCCGGGTTCTCCGGTTTCCTCCCACAGTCCAAAAACATGGGTCAAGTCAATTGAATTCTTCAAGTTTCCCCATATAGAGTGTGAATGTCTGTGTGTGTGAGTGAGTGTGTGTCCAGTGATAGATTGGTGCCCTGTCCTGGGTGTATCTGCTCAGCACCCGAAACATTCTCCCCTGGATGGGCATGGGGAGCCCCCTGTGACCCTAGTAGAGGATAAAGCGGAAGATAATGGTTGGGTGGAATGGATGGATAGGGCAACGTAGCTGAGTCTAACTGCAATTCTATAGTTTTAAGCAAAGAACCCTGGTTCTGCTTGGTGTAGAACATCAATATAATTGCAGTTTTATATATATTGAAACCGCCCCCCCCCCACCAGCGACCCTAATAGAGGATAAAGCCAAAGATGATGGATGGATTCATTGTACTTATGAACCCCGCTTCTACAGGTTGAGCTCAATTAATCTTATAGTAAATAAGAATGTGATTCCTAAATACCTTCTTTTTAAAAGCTGTTTTTCTGTAACCTGCAGCCTGGTTCCTTAAATATTTTTTAGAGTTGAAGTGCTTCCACTTACCAGCCTCTGTGAGATGGATACGCCTTCGTGTTTCTTCCCTCATTGTCTGTTTTATTAGTTTCACTTACCAAACAGTTATATAACAGTTCTCTAGTTATAAACTGTAGTCGTTTTGTTCTTCTCCATACGTGGTGTATCGGATTTGCGATGATCGTTTATAATATTTTGACCTTGAAGGCGTCACTAGAGCTGCGTGTGAAGTGGCTTCAGCTAAAGCAGATCTGTTTGGCGTCTCAATGACAACATTGATTTGTTATTCAAAAAATAGTTTCATTTCCTGAGAAACTAAATCTCTTTAAATGTATTTTGTGTAACCTCACCACTTGCTTTGTCATCGTTGTTGTAGAAAGTGGCTTAAATATGAAATATTGCCTGTGGAGCATGTTCTCAAGGTGCCGCGTGGAAAATACAATCAGAACGACATTACGGGTTACTTAATTCCGGGCGGATCGAACTGTTTGGCATTCTGTCTAATCCATTAAGCTGGAAAACCAAACCTTCCCAAGGGACTGACTTATTCGGGTTTTAGTATGCGAAGCAAAGGAACGGCGCTGGAACCGAGATTAACATTTAGCACACAATCACCAACAGGCCTTTTTTTTCATTATTTATTTTGTTTATTTATTTATACAGCAGTGGTTTTCTCACTGATTTCCTTTTTAAGAAAAATAAATGTTTTTTACTATATTTAAAAAAAAAAGTTAAAAAACTTCTGCATTTATGTTTTTTAGGGCAACGTAGGGCGGCATGGTGGCTGTGTGGTTCGAACCCCAGTCTGGGTGGAGTTTCCATGTTCTCCCCATTTCTGCGTGGGTTTCATCCAGGTTCTCCGGTTTCCTCCCACAGTCCAAAAACATGGATCAAGGTCAGTTGAATTCTCCAAATATATATATAGAGTGTGTCTGTGTGAGTGAATGTGTGTCCAGTGATAGATTGGCGCCCTGTCCTGGGTGTATCTGCCCAGCACCCGAAACGTTCTCCCCTGGAAGGGCATGGGGACCCCCCGTGACCCTAGTAGAGGATAAAGCGGAAGATAATGGATGGATGGAATGGATGGATAGGGCAACGTAGCTGGGTCTAACTGCAATTCTATAGTTTTAAGCAAAGAACCCTGGTTCTGCTTGGTGTAGAACATCAAAATAATTGCAGTTTTATATATATTGCAGTTGCCTCTATCCTGTACATCACAGAATAGATTTTTGTGCCTTTGGGTTAATGACGGCATGGTGACACTGTAGTCATCACTTCTGCCCCACAGAACATGGTTCTGGGTTTGATTCCCAATTGGCTCTGCATGTCCTCCTTGTGCACCTGTGTGGTGGATTTATCTGTGAGTGATACAGTGAGTGATACAGGGTTTATCTTTAAACCAGCACCATCACTGTAACATCACTATAACCTGCTCTGTACATGTTTTTGATCATCAGAGAACAGGATAAATGGGACTAACAGAGTATGTAGAGACTAAGATGGACTACAGAATGTAATTGTAGAACTACAAAGCACTGATGGTGCTGATGTAAAGGGTGTTATGTATAGAAACGTGATGGTGTACCGAATAAAGTGTGTCAATAAATAAAATAAAAATTCCATAATGTCTTACATTCACATTCACTCCTCTTTATATTATTAAGATGATGCTCCTGTCTCGATGCCATACGTCTGCATCGGTCTTTTCTCTGTTTTAACAGCTGCTTATTCAGCGAGATTCCCCATCTCTGTTTCTTCAGCAGCCAAAGGTCCAGCTGCTCTCAGAGTGCTGTTGTTCTGCGCGATCTCTACAGGAAAGTGACAACATGGCTTCAGGTGATTGAATGGATAAGAGAGGATTAACCCTGGGAATGTCAAGGTAAGGGCTCGGGCTGTCAGAGCCTCTCTGTAAGCTTCTATATAAACAGCCCCATAAACAAACATACAGGCCTGCCATTCAATACCAACATAATCCAACCTGCTTTCTCCCTCATGCCATGTTCACATAAACACTCTGTGTACGTTTTAAAGCATTCTGTCTTTGAAGATTCTGCATGGTTCTGTTTTATTACTCAATGACATAAACGATGAACGATGATTATATACTGTATGCAGTAAAATAACATTATTGATGTATAGATCTTTATTCTTACAAATTCATTTCTTCTAAGTACAATGCAAAATATTTGTTACTATACTATCAAATATTGTAATCACTTATAAAACATAAGACCGTTACATTAATTTTTAAAAAAACAATCAAAGACGGGTTATGATCATGACGTCGGTAAAGCCGCTATAACCTGCTTTGGCTAAATGCCGAAGTGTCAGAGATTCATATGAATCGTGAAAAGAAGGTCGGGAATGTGGGGGGGTCGGACGTCGGACGTGTGGGGAGGTCGGGAGTGTAGAGGGTTCGGGAGTGAGGGTGTCGAGATTGTGAGGGGGTCGAGATTGTGGGATTGTGGGGGGGGTCAGGACTGTTAGAGGTAGGAAGTGTGGGGAATTCGGGATTGTGGGGGGGTCGGGGAGGTCGGGAGTGTAGGGGGTCAGGAGTGTGGGAAGGTCGGGAGTGGGGGTTTGGGAGTATGCGGAGGTCGGGTTTGTGGGTGGGTTCGGGAGTGTGGGGAGGTCGGGTGTATGGGGGGGGGTCAGGAGTATGGCGGGGGGGGTCAGGAGTGTGGGAAGGTCGGGAGTGGGGGTTTGGGAGTATGCGGAGGTCGGGTTTGTGGGGAGGTGGGAGTATGGGTAGGTCGGGAGTGTGGGAAGGTCGGGAGTGGGGGTTAGGGAGTGGGGGGTTCAGGAGTGTAGGAAGTCGGGAGTGTGGGGGGGTCAGGAGTGTAGGAGGTCGGGAGTGTAAGGGAGTCGGGAGTGGAGGGGTCAGGAGTGCAGGGGGTCGGGAGTGTGGGGAGGTCAGGAGTGTGGGGGTCAGGAGTGCAGGGGGTCGGTAGTGTAAGGGAGTCGGGAGTGGGGGGATCAGGAGTGCAGGGGGTCGGGAGTGTGGGGAGGTCAGGAGTGTAGGAGGTCGGTAGTGTAAGGGAGTCGGGAGTGGGGGGGTCAGGAGTGCAGGGGGTCGGGAGTGTGGGGAGGTCAGGAGTGCAGGGGGTCGGCAGTGGGGGGGTCAGGAGTGCAGGGGGTCGGAAGTGTAGGGGGGTCAGGAGTGTAGGAGGTCGGTAGTGTAAGGGAGTCGGGAGTGGGGGGGTCAGAAGTGCATAGGGTCGGGAGTGTGGGGAGGTCAGGAGTGCAGGGGGTCGGAAGTGTAGGGGGGTCAGGAGTGCAGGGGGTCGGAAGTGTAGGGGGGTCGGAAGTGTAGGGGGGTCAGGAGTGCAGGGGGTCGGAAGTGTAGGGGGGTCGGAAGTGTAGGGGGGTCAGGAGTGCAGGGGGTCGAGTGTGTGGGAGGTCAGGAGTGGAGGAGGGTCGGGAGTGTAGGGGGTTAGGAGTGGGGGGGTCGGGAGTGGGATTATAAGTGTGATTAGGAACAGTTGTATACATTAACAAAGGCTTTTGACACATTTATTTAATAAAGCATTATAAACATATAAATCTTTTCTAAATGTGTTATTAATGCATGATGAATATGAGATTCATAGAAAATGTTACTGAAAACTCTGGACTTGTCTCACTGTTCCTGAAACACAGAGCAGGGTTTGAAATGACTCGATTAGTAGATTGCAGTCATCTTTATATTATTAAGAATGTTTTTTGGAGCTTCATCGTCACTGAAGCTCTTTTTTGAAGTTGTCTGAAGTTGTGAAAGTGATGCTCTTTGTCGTGCTGAAGTTTGAGGCTGCGCTGGCAGTTCGAGTCAATTTGTTAAACCTGAACTGATGCCACAGAGGAATGCAGGTCTGATTCCCCCTCAATTAACAGACCTCGTCCAGCTAATGAAGCCAAGATATGAAGCAGGAATGGCTTATTAAATTGATTACTTTGTGGAGGTGAGGGTGAGGGTGATGGGCCACAGTGTGAATGAGTGTGATTGGAAAAAACAAGTGTAGGAAAATCAGTTGCCGCTCGTTTGATCAGGTCTGTGGTCTAACAAGATGGCTCATTAAGTGTGAAAGTAAGGCATCAGGTGAATTCTACTGAGATACAGGTGAGAAGCAGCCTACTAATAATACACTGCTACCACATGCATTCAGATGATAGCTCTGTGTCTGTGTGTCTCTGTGTGTGTGTGTGTGTGTGTGTGTGTGTGTGTGTGTGTGTGTGTGGATAAGGGGCATTCAGATACACCCTCAATATGAAGGTATTGAGACACATTACATAAGAAGGGCCTGGCTCACAATCCATCCATCTATTATCTTCCGCTTTTTCCTCTACTAGGGTAGCGGGGGGTTCCCCATACCCATCCAGTGGAGAACGTTTCGGGCGCTGGGCAGATACACCCAGGACAGGGAGCCAATCCATCACTGGGCACACACTCACTCACTCACACAAACACACTCTATATGGGGACATTTTGAACTCAATTGACTTGATCCATGTTTTTGGATTGTGGGAGGAAACCGGAGAACCAGGAGGAAACCCTCACGGACATGGGGAGAACATGGAAACTCCACCCAGATGGGGATTCGAACTGGGAATCCCTAGCGCCGAGAGGTGAACCTGCTAACCACTAAGCCACCGTGCCACCCCTGGCTCACAATCGCAATTCTTATTCCTCCCAAAGGTGTTCATGGCTCTCCAGGTTCCCCATGTCCATTCAGTAGAGAACATTTTGAGCTCAGAGCAGATACACCCAAGACAATGCACCAATCCATCGCAGGGCACACACTAACTCACTCATGTACACACTATATAGGGGCAATTTAGAGCTTCCAGACTGTGGGAGGAAACTGGACAACCTGGTGAAACCCACTAAGACATGGGGAGAACATGAAAACTCCACCCAAATTGGGATTCCAACCTGGATCCCCCCAACACTGAGAAGCAGACGTGATAACTACTGCACCACCATGTAAAACCACTGCACCACCGTGTAAAACCACTGCACCACCGTGTAAAACCACTGCACCACCGTGTAAAACTACTGCACCACCGTGTAAAACCACTGCACCACCGTGCTGCCCCCATGTAATACAATATAAGCTAAAAAAGCCAACAAAAAAGGTTCTGAGAACATTTAAAACGTCAGAATAATGTGAAAATGCCTTTGATCTCGGTCCGTATGACAAATAGGATCCAAATTTTTTGCTAGCGTCATGAGATCTGTCTTTATTCTGTACTCCGACTGCGCCGCTATATTTGGTTCTGGGACGAATTAGAACACATCACCAGCAAACTGTCACAAAAAAGCCCCAAATGTCACGCTTTACAAACTTGGCGTCTACTGTAGAACATTTAAATTAGCATCTGCACGCAGCATCCATCATACTGAAGACTGACATCAATACCGCGCTTTCTCCCAAACTGCACTAATTGCCTCCACTGTTGGGCAGCTCACAACGCGGCGCTAATTCACGTCAGTCTGAGGTCGACATAACATTAAACCACGCCACATTCCGATGAAGAGTGTGCCGCTGGATTCTGATCAGTATTAGAGAACCTGATTGGACGTTGGGTAATAATCATTAATGTTGTCGTACATGTTGCAGGTGGGGCGGCACGGTGGCTTAGTGGTTAGCATGTTCTCCTCTCAGCACTAGGGATTCCCGGTTCGAATTCCAATCTGTGTGAAGTTTCCATGTTCTCCCCGTGTCCGCGTGGGTTTCAAAAGTCAAAGTCAAAGTCAAAGTAGGCTTTATT
The DNA here is from genome assembly GCA_019802505.1 of Corydoras sp. C115. Classification (NCBI taxonomy): domain Eukaryota; kingdom Metazoa; phylum Chordata; class Actinopteri; order Siluriformes; family Callichthyidae; genus Corydoras; species Corydoras sp. C115. Next base: position 4,135,484 of record JAFMOC010000029.1, read on the forward strand.
GTCAATTTCTTCATATGTACACTACATACAAAGTAATCGAAATTACGTTCCTCCGGGTTCTCCGTTTTCCTTCCACAGTCCAAAAACATGGATCAAGGTCAATTGAATTCTCCAAATTGCCCCCTATACAGTGTGTTTGTGTGAGTGAGTGTGTGTCCAGCGATAGATTGGCGCCCTGTCCTGGGTGTATCTGCCCAGAGCCTGAGACGTTCTCCCCTGGATGGGCATGGGGAACCCCCTCACGACCCTAATAGAGGATAAAGCGGAAGATAATGGATGGATGGATGGATGGATGTTGCAGGTGGTCGACGTCGAGGACATGCACTGAATAAAAGAAAGCAAGGAAACAGTGAAGTGAGAAAATGACATGGCGCTGGTCTAATGAAAAGCAGATGTGTGTCTGCAGCGTGGAGAGAGAACGCTTTTCCGAGAAATATTTCATTTTTAGATTATTAAGCCGTGTTCACAGATGGAAGTCGGTTCTCAGTAAATCACGAAAAACGACGAGCGGGACGTCAGACTCTCCGACATTTAGCTGATGTATATTTTAATGAATCGTAGTGTAAAACATATTTCTGTGAACGCAGCCAGGCTACAGGCAGCGCAGCGGGTCGGAGCTTCACTGTAGATTTTATGAGATCAAATGTGGTTTGGTACCTTCTCCTGCTTTCAGCTTGTTTCTGATTGGTGGTTCCAATCCACCACCCTCCCCATAGACCCGCCCCATCCCCAACTATCATTTACATTACATTTACATTTGGTCATTTAGCAGATGCTTTTATCCAAAGCGACTTACAAGGTGAGCACAGGGTTCATCACAACATCCCTGGAGCAATGAGGGTTAAGTGTCTTGCTCAAGGACCCACATTGGTAACACAGAACAGGTAGAATTTGGTTGGTGGATTGTTTATTGTCAGTTCTGCAGTGACACTGATGTGGTGAGGGGGGTTTTAGTGCAGCAGTGCTTTACCTCAGTGACACTGCTGGGATAGGACTAATGCACCCACCAAATAACCCCTGCTCTGTGGTGGTACTATTGGGGTTCTGGCCATTAGAACAGAGTAAAGGGCACGTACACAGTATGTACTGCAGAACACAAACAGATGGACTACAGAATGGAATTGGAGAACTACAAAGTTACAGGAGGTGGAACTGAGAACATGGACAATACGTGGAGCAAAAATATGGGCGTGGCCAAACTTTTGAAAAGCATCTGTGGAATCAAATGGTTCTGGGATTTCAGCTGAGCAGATCTTCATGTTCTGATCAGTTCAGATTCAGTTCGTTTGGCCATATGGCATATTAGTACAGATCCACTGATGTACACCTGATTACTTAAAATCTGTAATGTTGCGAAAAATTAAATCAGCATTGTCTAATCAGGCTTCACAGTCGTGCTGAAGTGCGGCTCCAGCGCCGACGCACAGCTAACTGAAGAGCGAAACTGTTTACACTGGAACAGATGCTGCCTGCAAATACTGCTGTTCACATTTTACAGATCACGAGAACAAGTCTTTGATTATCACGTATTTTAAAAGCATTATTAGTGCAATATTACAGACAAGGTATGTAGTGGTGTAGTGGTTAACATGTTCGCCTCTCAGCACTGGGGATCCGGGGTCGTCTTCTGATCTGGATGGAGTTTCCATTTTCCATGTTCTCACCACGTCTGCATGGGTTTTTCAGGGTTTTCAGTCTAAAACCATGAATTTAAGGTAAATCGGCTGCTTTAAATTGCCCCTATATAGTGTGTATGTGTGTCTGTGTATGTGATGGGATTTGCACCCTGTCCTGGGTGTATCTGCCCAGCACCCGAAACGTTCTCCTCTGGATTGGACGCCCCATATACACCAAACCCCTCCTGCCACAACCCTCATAATGGATTAAGCAGAAGATAATGAATGAATGGCTGCTCAAATTTACCCTTATATTTTGTTTGTCTGTGTGAGTGAGGGGCGGCACGGTGGCTTAGTGGTTAGCACGTTTGCCTCTCAGCACTAGGGATTCCCGGTTCGAATCCCCATCTGGGTGGAGTTTCCATGTTCTCCCCGTGTCCGCGTGGGTTTCCTCCCACAGTCCAAAAACATGGTTCAAGTCAATTGAATTCTCCAAATTGCCCCATATAGAGTGTGTCTGTGTGAGTGAGTGTGTGCCCAGCGATAGATTGGCGCCCTGTCCTAGGTGTATCTGCCCAGCGCCCGAAATGTTCTCCCCTGGATGGGCATGGGGAACCTCCCCGCGACCCTAATAGAGGATAAAGCGGGAGATAATGAATGTGTGAGTGAGTGAGTGAGTGTGTGCCCTGCGATGTATTGCCACCCTGTCCTGGAGACATCTGCCCAGCGCCCGAAACGTTCTCCTCTGTATCGGCATGAGTAACCCTCTTCCTCTCCCCATGACCCTTGTAGAGTATTGGATTGAGAAGAAGTTGATGGATGGATGATTTAAGTTCTAATATTGATGCTCCACATGTTGCTGTGCATCCACCGAGCAGCCTGGCATGTGAGATATATGAGTTCGCCCGCTGGCCGATTCCGACATCATTCAACTTCCTGTGTAAATAATGATTAGAACAGAAACATGCTCTTTTAATTAGCTCCGTGAAAATAAGTGAAGCAGGGCAGAATGCGAGGACAATATTCCTGCTCCGTCATATTCACCCACCTGAGGACATTGGGGGGGATGGGGGTGCATCATTCATCAACTGTGCATCTACTGTGTGCATCATTAATTTTGAAAATAAGTCTCAGTTTAATGTAATGAATTTGTAAATGCGATGATTAGAAACATTGACTGAGGATAAATTAGATCTGTATTACTAATTACCTGGATTTGACTGATGGAACCTGGATTTCTATTGGATGGTGGTCCTGCAGGACACCCTCAATGGACTTATATTGGTTTTAATTGTTAAATACGGGTCACATGATCATCACACAATCTGTACATGGCTGTCCTACACTGTTGATGCTGCCCAGCTGCTCAAGGAGGATGAGTTTCCCACTGAGTCTCGGTCCTCACAAGGTTTCTTCCTTAAAATAACAACGTAACAGGGAGTTTTTTCTTGCCACTGTTGCTTCGGCTTGCTCTTTGGGGGTTTAAAGGTTTACAAAATTATAAAGTTGCTTTGTGACAATAGACTATTGTAAAAAACGGTATATAATCAAATTACTTGAACTTAATTAAAAACCATTTGTGAGGTTAGACACTGATGTTTAAACTTGAGGGTCTGGTTCATGATGTTCCTGTTCGTCCCAAAAGTGCTGAATGAGGTCGAGGTCCCCAAACTGTTCCCACAAACTTAAACATACACTTTTTTACATCACTGTTAAAGTCCTGTGCCTGACAGGACACTCTCAATGGACTTATACAGTTTTTAATTGTTAAATATGGGTCACATGATCATCACACAATCTGTACATGGCTGTCCTGCACTGTTGATGCTGCCAAGCCGCTCAAGGAGGAAGAGTCCCCCAATGAGCCTCGGTCCTCACAAGGTTTCTTCCTTAAAATAACAACGTAACGGAGTTTTTTCTTGCCACTGTTGCTTCGGCTTGCTCTTTGGGGTTTAAAGGTTTACAAAATTATAAAGGTACTTTGTGACAATAGACTATTGTAAAATTAAATTATATATAATTAAATTACTTGAACTTAATTAAACACCATTTGTGAGGTCAGACACTGATGTTTAAACTCGAGGGTCTGGTTCATGATGTTCCTGTTCGTCCCAAAAGTGCTGAATGAGGTCGAGGTCCCCAAACTGTTCCCACAATCTTAAAGGCATACACTTTTTTACACCACTGTCAAAGTCCTGTACCTTAAATACACATTATTCCAAATAGTCTGTAACATTTCCACACAATGTGTTGAAGCACTTTCTCCACCTTCACCAGCGCTGCAAATTTACACCTCATTCTCTCAGTTTGTGTTGCAGTCCCGGGAAATCGTGCCGGGGATTTTACAGGTAAAATGAATGAAGACATAATCATATCAATAGCCTGTGCTTCAGTGCTTCACCATATGGTATTACAGGATTGGAATCTTGCTTGACTGCTGATTCAATTTTCGAGCCAGAGAAAAGAGCTGAATTCTAATCACCTCGGCGTTCGGGCGGGTTGAGTGGAACTCAGCAGCGGGGATGAAAGTGAACGTGGGGAGCTGGACCGGTTAGTGCTGCCTCACGCTGCTCTCCTGCACTTCAGCGGCGAGGAAAAAGAAAGAGTCGTTAAACAGCGCAAACGCAAAGCGGGCTAGTTTCACCAACGTGAAGAAAATGTTCTCACCTTTGCTTGTTAACAAAGCTGCTGCTGCATCGTTACAGCGCTGTGCTTCTGAGAACACAGGTCTGTGTGCAGGCTGTTAATTTGGGGGCTTTTCATTTGAACCCTGTACAGAAATCAATGTATAGCATTTTAATACGCCATTTTTAATACACCATTTCCTGGGCTTTCAGGGCTATTGCTCCAGATGTTTTGTCAGTTGCCCCGGATCAAATGAGACCGGTTTCTCTGCAGCCTCTCCTCCAGCAGCGTCACCATCAGCTGTTTGTGTTTCTAAGCTCTGTGTGTGTGTGTGTGTGTGTGTTTGAGGAAGACCGATTTTTTTCGGCAGTATCGGGAGTAAAGTTACCGTAATAACTGTATGTTGGCTGTAGAGAGCAGCTTCTCAGCTTTCATAAACCATCAGAATTTTTCTAAAGGCGCAAACTGTCACAAGGTTACAGTATTTCAAAGCAAAACCTAGTTAAAACTGTCTCATCTGCGACCGACTCGTAAAACGGATTCAGGCTTTTCTGCCGAAGCTCAGGCTCGTTTATTCGAAAATGTTATTTTATCCAATATAACTAATAAATGATCAAACAAAATGAATGTAACAACAGTTTGAAAATGGATAAATACACTCATGAGAGGGCAATTTTTAAAGAGGACAGAGGGGGAATAAGGGATCTGGGCTACAGCCCCTGATGTTTCTAAACCCTAAAAACGCCCCTGCACCATTTTTAATAACAGCCTACCACCACCACCCCCAACCCCGAAATTCTCATGCCCTACTTCTTTTCTTCTCACTTTTGTTCAGTTGTCTTGGCTGTCCTCCATCTATTTTGACCGCTTTAGGCTTCGCAATTTCCGGCTCATCAGTATCTCTTCAGTGTATTGTGGCACAATCTGCAGTGTGATGATGTCTGGAGGTTTTTGGAGAAGCCTGTAAAACAATTATAACCTTTGCAAGCACACACACACACACACACACACACACACACACACATGCGCACACACACAACCTTTGGGCTGGTTCTGTAGTCAAACGCTGATGAATTTGAATGTTACCGACGCAGTGCAAATAGATTCCGATTTTTGCTATTCTCCAAAAAATGACTAACTTCATTTAGATTTTTTATTCATTCATTCATTATCTTCCGCTTTATCCTCTATTAGGGTTGCGGTGGGGTTCCCCATGCCCATCCAGGGGAGAACGTTTGGAGCGCTGAGCAGATACACCCAGGTCAGGGCGCCAATCTATCACTGGGCACACACTCACTCACACAGACACACTCTATATGGGGCAATTTGGAGAAATCAATTGACTTGATCCATGTTTTTGGACTGTGGGAGGAAACTGGAAAACCCGGATGAAACCCACATGGACATGGAGAAAACATGGAAACTCCACCCAGATTGGGATTCGAACCGGGAATCCCTAGCGCTGAAAGGAGAACATGTTAAACCACTAAGCCACCATGCCACCCATTACATTTTTTATTATTTATTCTTATTTCTGTTAATTGGTGGAAATATCTCATCTCGTTATTTTCCACTTTACTCTACTAGGGTCACAGGGTGGTTCTGCATGCCCATCCAGAGGAGAACGTTTCGAGCACTGGGCAGATACACCCAGGACAGGGTGCCAATCTATCTCACACAGATAGACACTGTATTTAAATCACCCATTTCACCTTAAATCCATGTTTTTGGACTGTGCGACGAAACTGGAAAACCCGGAGAAAACACACGTGGACACGAAGGAACATGGAAACTCCACCCAGATTGGGATTCGAACCTGCAATGATGAGTGGCGGACATGCCGCCCACATGTTATTATCTTCTGCTTAATTCTGTACTAGGGTGTAAGGTTGTGAAGAATTCCCCATGCCTATCCAGGAGAGAACGTTTCAGGCGCTGGGCTGATATACCCAGGACAGGACGCCAATCTATCAGTGGGCACATACTCACTTACTCAGATACACACACTATGGGGGGGGGGGGGCAATTAAGGGCAGCCTTAAATCCATGTGTTTGAATTGTGGGAGGAAACTGGAGAACCTGGAGAACCCACACTGGCAAGGGGAGAACATGGAAACTCAGATCGGGGTTCAAACCTGGATCTCCAACACTAAGAGGCGATTGACTTCAACCCTAATGTACCTCATTCACCCCACAGTCCTTACAGCTGCATTAGGTGAACCTTCAGCATCTCTCATCAGGAGAACTACACGATGTGTTCACCGGATGGTCGTCGCCGTGGTTCTATTAAAACCTCTAAATCAGAAGGTTACTCACTCAAAGGTGTTCCTCATTACGGAACATGGTGGTGAACAGGTTTCAGGTTTTGCTCGACAGGTGACCCGTCACTCTTCAAATACGGCGTCTTTTATCTCGGCAACACAATCTCACTCTCTGTAAACACGAACACTCCACTAAACTCACCTTTCAGCCGCTTCCATACCGCAGGGAGCATCCACCTCTCTTTCACCTGCACATCTTTTCTTCTCCATTGGTTCTCTCGTGATGCACCAGCATAAAAACCTCTACTTTGTTCTTAAGTGACCTCGGACACATCCGTGTGTAACTCACAGAGGAATACATCACTTTAGTGCTGGTGCACTTTGGGAGAAGCACTCTATATAAATGAGTCTAGGGCTGGTTTGATAATTAAGTGGATGCCCTGCTCACACAGATGCCCCACCGTCGTATGATCTCACTTCAGAGTGGACTGAATCCAATGTGAATCGTGTTCAAATAAATGACCGAGATAAATAACAGCGTCATGTTCAGACTGACTGGCACATTGGCTGGGTGGTTAACATGTTCTCCTCTCAGCGCTAGGGATTCCTGGTTCGAATCCCGATCTGGGTGGAGTTTCCATGTTCTCCCCGTGTCCGTGTGTGTTTCCTCTGGGTTCTCCACGACCTTCAGATTGAGTCAAACACCCTAACTAATCAGCAAGCACACCACTTTTAAGAAACAGCAACACAAAGATTGGCCAACATTAGTTTAATGTGGCAAAACGTCTGAGCAGAACCATGATCTTCATCCATCCATCCATCCATTATCTTCTGCTTTATCCTGTACTAGGGTCGCGGGGGGTTCCCCATGCCTATCCAGGGGAGAACATTTCGGGCGCTGGGCAGATACACCCAGGACAGTGCACCAATCTATCACTGGAGACACACTCACTCACACAGACACACTCTATATGGGGCAATTTGGAGAACTCAATTGACCTTGATCCATGTTTTTGGACTGTGGGAGGAAACCGGAAAACCCGGAGAAAACCCACACGGAGAACATGGAAAATCCAGATTGGGATTCGAACCGGGAATCCCCAGCGCTGAGAGGAGAACATGTCAACCACTAAGCCACAGTGCCGCCATGGATATAGTAAATCAACTTGATTGGATGATGCTTTATAAGGCGAGAAGATGCAAAAAAAAAAAAAAAAAAAAAAAAAAAAAAAGAAAGAAATCTGTGCTAGAAGCCCCCTCTTTTTTCATCCTTTTAACTCCACAGAGAGGCTCCGCCGTGTCGGTTGTAGTCAGGAGATTGATCTTAATAGAACGGCGTACAGCGCCGATCTCACGCGTGCTGTATTATATCACACGAATGCCGTCAGGATTCTAACATTTTCAGCGAATTGTAACCTTAATAGTAGCCTGTGGAAATGATAGGGTCCATGACCTTGTAAACATACTTGACTTGCGCACCTGTTCCGCCGTTGAATGACTTGTTTGCATTCACAGCGCTCGCTTTATTAAAGCTTCATCGCCAAATATGTCAGATTTTATACGAATAGAAGCGAATGCCTCTATAAATGACATCTCTAGATGAAAGTGGCTTTGACCTGAAGCAGATCCTTTACTGGTGGGCGGCATTATATCCGACTCGATGAGTGTTTTTTTATCATCGGTGATGTTTGCTGTATGTAGTGGCTCCGAAGGTCTGTATGAGAGTACAGCGCGGCCGTAAAGTAGACGCCTTATTGCTTTTTTATGGTTACTTAAATCAGGGTTGCTGCTGCTGCTTAATATTTTTAATCTCTGGACGCGGTGCTAATAGTTGTGCCTGGCTGCTTTGACTTCTAATCTAATCTAATCTAATCTTGGTGAATCATCACCCCCTGCTTTACCTTTATCTTTATTTCCTGGCATTGCCCATTTTCCTTAATTGATTCAAAAGAGATTTTATCGTGGCTTTTAATGTGGGCTCTTTATTGATGGCATTAGTTTAAACCTGCTTCAGATTGGCAGCTTCTATTAAGCTGTCTAATTAGCTGACCTGATGTATCACGCTGGATATGCAGTTCGAGTTCTGGGGCTCCGGGGACTCGCCTGCCGGATTAAAGCGACACCTGCATCAGTCTTCTCCTGAGATCACTATAAATAAACCATGGTTTACAGATGATGATGCAATTAACTGTGACCAAGCTTCCAGTGATGTGTAACTATTATTATTTGGTTTAATAACACTGTTAAATAGGGACTTGGTTACATGTTCTCCTCTCAGTGGGCCTGGACATGCTAACCAGTACAGCATAGTTTATAAAAATATCATATAATAATAGTGTCCGGGCGGCACGGTAGCTTAGTGGTTAGCATGTTCTCCTCTCAGTGCTGGGGATCCAGATTCGAATCCCAATCTGGGTGGAGTTTCCATGTTCTTCCCGTGTCCGCGTGGGTTCCCTCTGGGTTCTCCGCTTTCCTCCCACAGTCCAAAAATATGGATTCAAGGAATGCTCTAAATTGCCCCATATAGTGTGTGTTTGTATGTGTGAGTGTGCCCAGCGATAGATTGGCACTCTCTCCTGGGTGTATTTGGCCAAAACATTCTGCCCTGGATGGGCATGGGGACCCCCCCCCCAACCATAGTGGAGGATTAAGCAGAAGATAACTGAATGAATGAACTCTGTTACATGCTAAAACTGACCAATCAGAACAGAGTATTCAAATAAGTCAAGTGGATTGTATGAAGTCTAATAGAATTAATGGATCTTCATGTGAATTTCATGGTGCCAGACTATTAGTCATTGCATGTCATGTGATTATATACTGCTTAATCCTATGCTATGGTAGTGGAGGGGGGAGGGGTTCTCATGCACATCCAGGGGAGAACATTTCAGGCGCCGGGCAGATACACCCAGGACAGGACACCAATCTATTGCTGGGTACACCCACACTATATATAAGGGCAATTTGGAGAAGCCATGTCACCTTTTTTAATATATATTTTTTGGAGTGTGAGAGGAAATCCCATGCAGGAACAGGGAGAACATACTACAAATCCCCAGCACCGAGAGCCAGACATGCTAACAAGTACAGCACAGTTTATAATAATATCATATAATAGTTGTGTCTGGGCGGCACGGTGGCTTAGTGATTAGCATGTTCTCCTCTCAGTGCTAGGGATTCCCGGTTCGAATCCCCATCTGGGTGGAGTTTCCATGTTCTCCCCGTGTCCGCGTGGGTTTTCTCCGGGTTCTCCGGTTTCCTCCCACAATCCAAAAACACGGATCAAGTTAATTGAATTCTCCAAATTGCCCCATATAGAGTGTGTTTGAGTGAGTGAGTGTGTGCCCAGCGATAGATTGGTGCCCTGTCCTGGGTGTATCTGCCCAGCACCCGAAACGTTCTACCTTGGATGGGCATGGGGAAACCCCCCCCCCCCACCACCACCAGTAGAGAATAAAGTGGAAGATAATGTATGGATGGAATAATTGTCCATGAAAATTATTATATTATGAAAGAACAGTGATACTTTATGTCTGGTATTAAAAATAGAAACTAAATTCTAACTGTCCATCTGCAGGTTCCTATTTTAGTACCGAGTTCAGCTACGAAAGACAGAACATTATCTAATAAGCAGTTACTCACAAGACACACGCTAAAGTCTTGTCCTTAGAGTCTATCTCGTATGATTTATTTAAACTGAAATAAAATTGGTTAAATTTTACAAACTGTTGGTGCCACAGGAGAACGAAAGCTGTAGCATTGTGTTTTTTTTTTTTTTTTTAGTTTGCTAAGTTCACTCTGATGGATAATCAGCGTTTTCTTAAGATCAACAGCACTGAGTGGATAAATGCAGGTTTGCATGTCAGAACTGGAACAAATTAAAGTGCAAATAAAACGCACAACTCCCCCCCCCTCCCCCTCCCCCTCCCCCCGCCCAGAATGTTCTGTAATTGGAATTCAAATGAAACTATTACAGCAACAACATCCTGTTGGGGACGGTCTTCGGAAATGATTTAAGATGCATTCGGGGTATTGCTCACCTCCCCTGCTAGCAATCCCCAGTCCTCACAATGAGCCGACCAGAGCCATTTCCGAGATAAATGTTTCAGATAAAATGTGTCTCGATATAAAAGCCCCATGCTGTGCCAATCCCATGCTCCCCACAGGCCTTGGCATTGGGACCCCGATTCAGAACATTGCCTCTGCTTTTTCTATTGTCACAAATATATTAACAAAAACTCATTTGTACGTGGTGGCATGGTGGCTTAGTGGTTGGCATGTTCTCCTCTCAGCACTAGGGATTCCTGGTTTGAATCCCAATCTGGGTGGAGCTTCCATGTTCCATGTCCTGTGTCCGCATGGGTTTCCTCCGGGTTCTCCGATTTCCTCCCACAGTCCAAAAACATGGATCAAGGTCAATTGAATTGTCCAAATTGCCCCATATAGACTGTGTTTGTGTGAGTGAGTGTGTGCCCAGCGATAGATTGGCGCCCAGTCCTGGGTGTATCTGCCCAGCGCCCAAAACATTATCTCGCCCCCCTGCGACCCTAATAGACTATAAAGTGGAAGATAATGGATGGATGGATGATTTGTACATAAATATGTTTTATGGTTCAGGTTTAAATTCAGTTCATTTGCATGCAGACAGCACGATCTGTATGTAAATCCGCTCCTCATTTAGCATCGTCTGATCGTTGATACGTGATGCTGCAGGTATTTAATGCTGATTTCATTTTTTATGAAGGAGTCAACACTCTAGAACCTCTTCACTGGTCCCTTTTTAAAGCGTGAGTCTTAAACTCAGTGTAGAGTATTCATTCTGATCTGCAAAAGTCCACTTTCTATTCTTTTCTGTGTGTGAAGGTCGGTGCAACAACGATTACATTATATCACAGGGGAGTGAGAGGCGGAGGTAATGTAAATGTGTAGGACAGCATTTCTAGGGATCATCTTCGTGATCCATGGCAGGGCTGGAACACGGGCAGATATGCTTAGCGTGGGCGGAACTGTAATCAGATCAGCTGTGGGCAGGCGGAGGTCACACCAAAGTAAACAATTTTCTGGAGTAACAATCAAGACTAAAGCGCACCTAAACAACGCAGAGAAAGTTTACAAGTACAGCAATGACATTAAACTTTAATAACTGTAACACAAAGCAAGCACAATAATATTATACATACACAACAATTATCAGCCATTAGCATTTTCTCAAAATATTCTTAAAATATTTATGGATTCATCCTCTACTAGGGTCACGTGGGGGTTCCCCATGCCCATCCAGGGGAGAACGTCTCGGGCGCTGGGCAGATAGACCCAGGACAGGGCGCCAATCCATCCCTGGGCACACACTCACTCACACAGACACACTCTATATGGGGCAATTTTGAGAATTCAATTGACTTGATTCATGTTTTTGGACTGTGGGAGGAAACCGGAGAACCCGGAGGAAACCCACGCAGACACGTGGAGAACATGGAAACTCCACCCAGATGGGGATTCGAACCGGGAATCCCTAGTGCTGAGAGGCGAACGTGCTAACCACTAAGCCACCGTGCCACCCTATGTATATATATATATTCAGGTTACAAAGAAATCTGCATGACATGAAGAAAAGTATGAGCCTTTTTTTTGCAGCTCATGTTTTGCAGATGTTGCAGATCTAAAACATCTGTGTGTTAAAAGCTTTGCGTTTATCTGCTAAGTGTTAAAGCAGCACTGTGTGGCCGACAACATTTTAATGCTAAAAACGCTGATTATAATTTAAAATCAGAGCAAATTAAAGCCCCTCATCCCGGGCTCGGCCGTGTGATTTGGCCGTTGATTTCATAACTGCATCTGCACTGTTTCCTGTTCAATGTGGGATTCTCGGAGTTGTCACAGAAATGATAAATGGATGTTGGTTTTGGCCTGAATTACTATTGACCCTTACTCCAAACTCAGCCCATTATTGTTTTGCTTGCTGAAGCTTGCTTATTTGATTTGTCCAGGTAGGCAGCTGCATGCTGGGGGTGTTAATTGGCACTGAAAGTGCAGCTCCACGAGGGAAGCAGTGATATTCATTTTACTAAACTCTTCAGCCCAACTCTCTAAAAACAGATTATTAATGTTATGTTTTTGTTGCATGGTAACATCTCACATTATTATTATTTTTACTGCTTAATTCTATAGAGGGGTCGTGGGGGTGGTGGGTGGGATCATCTCATCTTAATCATCACCATGACGATTCACTGACACAGTTAGCAATGTTTATTACTCTACATCCAAAATATATGAACCGGTTCACTTGGTCCAGACTTTCTCTACATACTTTGTTAGGCTGCTTTAGTATGTTCTCCGATTATCAGGAGCACAGAAGAGGTGTTAGGGTGGTGGATGATTCTCAGTACTGCAGTGATAGTGACATAGTGGTACTGTGTTGGTGTGTTTCGTGTTGGTATGAGTGGATCAGACACAGTAGTGCTGCTGGACAGAGAATAGAACACCAATCAGAACATCCAAGGTTCTGATCCACTTGTACCATCATCCACCACCCTAATAATAACTTTACATGTAGTAATGACTTTATTATTATTATTATTATTATTATTATTATTATTATTATTATTATCCTTTCTCTTCTGCTTTATCCTGTACTAGGGTTGCGGGGGGTTCCCTATGGCCATCCAGCAGAGAACGTTTGAGGCACTGGGCAGATACACCCAGGACAAGACACCAGTCTATGACTGGGCACACACTCACTCACACAGACACACTCAATTGACCTTGATCCATGTTTTTGGACTGTGGGAGGAAACCGGAGAACCCGGAGGAAACCCACGCGGACATGGGGAGAACATGGAAACTCCACCCAGATGGGGATTCGAACCGGGAATCCCTAGCTGAGAGGAAAACATGCCAACCACTAATCCACCGTTTATCACCCCTATTATTATTATTATTATTATTATTATATGGCATTTAAAACCTAACTGTAGTTTTGAGTTTGTGTTGTTCGTTTATTGTCGTTCATTGTGTGGGTGACAAGCACATGTCATCTCTGTGATGCCTTGTGACATGTGATGTCATTTCCCCGACACCTCGTGTCTGTTGGAATAGAAAAGCAGGTTTTGTGTTGTTCTTTATAAATAGACTGAATCTGTGTGCAGGGATGGGAAATGGTAAAGTTGGTTTATTGAGACTAAATCCAAACAGAAAGCCGTGCACTAAGTAATAACAAGGCTGAACATCTGCGTGAAAAATGAACGCCTGGATCACATCTTTCTTTCATCTGTAGCTTACTGTTTCTTAATCTTGTGCAGTGATGACCTGGCAGTTTTTTTTTCTCGATCCAGCTGTTAGTGAAAACCCTGGGTTTGCATTTTCTGAATGTTGGTTGAATCATCTAGTTTCCTCTCCTCAAATTTCCAGTTTGCCACAAGGATTGTAGGTTTAAAATGCTGATTGTGGTGTTTTTAGTAAATCCTTTTTGGCTGTGATTATTATCTAAACAATTTATGAAATCATGACTTATAATTAGCATGTCATCAGAAATTAAATTAGACTGCTATTCGTTTAAACTATGGGGGCTCAGTGGTGCAGCCTGTAGAGCTTCCACCTCACTGCAAGACGAACCCGGGTTCAGTTGCTGGAATAACAAAGGGCTTTGCTGTGAGTCAGCATGTCTATTACACCAAGTACAGTTCCTCACTACATTCACATGGTACCATTGGGGTACTGACCATTAGAACAGAGTAAAGGGGACGTACACAGTATGTACTGTAGTCCATCTGATCTGTGTTCTTTATTGTTGTTGTTCCCCTGTTGGTTCTCCATTGGTTCTCCGTTGGTTCTCTATTGGTCAGGAGCATCACAGAACAGGTAGAATTTGGGTGGTGGATTGTTTATTGTCAGTTCTGCAGTGACACTGATGTGGTGAGGGGGGTTTTTAGCGCAGCAGTGCTTTACCTCAGTGACACTGCTGGGATAGGAATAATGCACCCACCAAATAACCCCTGCTCTGTGGTGGTACAATTGGG
>JAFMOC010000029.1:4155000-4262500 GCA_019802505.1 Corydoras sp. C115
TAGAAGCCTGATTGGGCAAGCTGGAAGACCAGCAAAAAATGTGTTACAATAAATTACAAACCATGAAGAATGAGATCCTGGCTACAGGTTTGGGTCCTACTGCTGTAGCCGCTGGTTGTGATTCACTTTATTAAAAAAAACGGACCGGTAATTTATATAGAAGTTGTAAAAAGTAAATTGAAAGCTTGGTGCATGGCAACCTTGTCGGAAATAAATAACGAGTAGAACCCCATCAGTTGAGGCCATAACATGTACATGATGAAAAGCTGAGCTGTGCGATTCTGACCAGTCTCTCTCAGATCGCACCTTTTTGCCCCTAAAGCTCCGAGCTGCGAGGTGAAATAAAGCTATTCTCACAGACATGTCTGCGACGTCAAACTTGAGTTGTGCATATTGAGTTGAGCAGCATGTGATCAGGGTTGATTGACACTGCAGCAATAAATTACCATTATTAAACTTCAAGAGTATTGTGTTTAGGGACTGAGGGAACAGTGCAATTAAGCTGTTCAAGCATGTCCACAAATCAGAACTTTCTCCAGTGTATATTAATTTGGTCGGTGTAACTAAGCAACCGGCAGCTTTTCCTATTGTAATGCCTTAATGACATTGCTCATCACGTTGTGAATTAATTATCGAAAAACAACAATAATAAAGCACGTTATTAGTGTAGGCAAATTTCTATTTTTTAATTTCAGTGCACAGAACATGGAGAACATTGCAGCCGAGCAACAGGGTCGGCGGCAAAAACCTGAAATCTGTACAAATTACATGATTCTTTTTTTCAAGGAATAAATACTATACAGAATTATTCTCTTGGGGGGGGTCCCATACCCATACCCATACCCATGCCCATCCAGAGGACAGTGTTTCAGGTGCTGGGCATATACACACAGGACTGGGCACCAATCCATTGTGGAGTGCACTCACACACACACAAACACTATATATATATAGGGGCAATTTAGATGTGGTAATTGAAAGTGAATCCATGTTTTTTTACCTTGGGGGGGGGGTTCCATGCCTATGCCAATGCCCATCCAGGGGAGAACGTTTTGCGCTGGGCAGATACACCCAGGACAGGAAGCCAATCTATCACTGGACACACACTCACTCACACAGACACATAAACACACTCTATACACACTATATGGGGCAATTTGGAGAATTCAATTGACCTTGATCCATGTTTTTGTACTGTGGGAGGAAACCGGAGAACCCGGAGGAACATGGAACCTCCACCCAGATTGGGATTTGAAATCTATAATACTGAATATAAAAACAAAATCGATATCAATATTAAAATTTTATCTAAAGCAATTTTGAGCAGCCAACTCACCTCGAATCCATGTTTTTGGACTGTGGGAGAAAACCGGAGAACCCAGAGGGAACCCACATGGTCACGAGGGGAACATGGAAACTCCACCCGAATCGGGGTTCGAAACTGGAACGTGCTAACTACACCCCTGTGCCGCCCTACTGTTCATGCCCTTGTAAACTTGTACTCGGTGACTTTCCAGCTTGTGTTTCTTAAAATAAGACTCGGAGCATCATTGTAAACATGATGTCACGTGGTCAGTAAACACGGTCAGTCTCTGGATTTTGCAGACCAGCAGAGGCACGGCACACCCCGGTGACCGTCTTCATTACAACTTCCAGATATCTCCACCAGGGAAATAAGGCCGAGCATCCCATAGTACAATGTACTCTAATCTATGTTTCGGATGGGTTGTGGTTTTGTTTGCATGTGTGCTCCGAATGCAACATCAGAAACGTCTCACTCCATTACTCCCATCTCGTTTATCTGACAACGGAGTCTTTGGAACCTGTGCGCTATCTCAGTGTTGCTCCGTCATGCATGAGGCGGCTGTCTGCACATTTTAAAACAGGGCCTTTCATACCGGATGAAGCCAAAGAGAAATTTCCAGGGTTTGAAAGGGAATCACAGTTGCCTTTAAAAAGTTAACTCCAAACTTATGTGTTTTATGAGGAACTTATCGTCTCCTCTCAAGAACAAATAGAAGATGCAGGTTCATTGTTGTTAAGCTGACCTACTAACACAAAAGGCAGATCTAACCATACGGTATCTAAACGCAGAATGACTTTCATAAGATAAAATAAATTAAGACGGCATAGTGGCATAGTGGTTAACACGGCCGGCTCTCAGTGCTGGAGATCCAGGTTCGAATCCCAATCTAAGTGGAGTTTCCATGTTTTCCCCGTGTCCATGTGGATTTTCTGCAGTTTCCACCCACAATCCAAAAAGATGGATTTAAGGTGAATTGGCTACACTAAATTGCCCCATTTAATAGTGTGTGTTTGTGTGAGTGAGTTCACCCAGAGATAGATTGGTACCCTTTTCTGAGTATATCTGCGAAATGGTTTCTTGTTGATGGGTGTGGGCCCCCCCCCACCCCGACCCTAGTCACCCTGTGTAGGATTAAGGGGAACATGATGGATGGATGAAATGTATAGGATGGCAAATCGGTCAGCACATCCATGTTGGCGCTGGAGGTCCAGGTTCGATCCCGATCTGGGTTGCAGTTCTCCTATGGCACCAATGGGGAACCCCTGCCTATGACCCTAATAGAGGAGTAAGCTTAATATAATAAATACCTTATTAGGATAGTCATTTCAAAAGCTTGCCTGGATATGGGATATTTCTATAAATATATGTCCAGAGAACATGCCAAATATCAGACAGTAATCAGTCATACAGATTAGTCCATAAACACAACATACCATAAAATGTCTGCCATGTCTCTTCCTTCCCTTCTTCTTTCCCACCATGAATCCCATCTCATGATACAATTAGGCAGCTTCCTCCTGAGGGTGGATGCACCACCGCGGCTGGAGGAAGAGGCAAAGCGTAGCGCGCTTCTATCCGCCGTCCCCCTCCCTGCGAAACCTTCCTTTAATGAGACCATTATATAGGTGTTCTACCTGGAAGATGAGAGTGCCAGAGAAAACTTGGTGCCCTTTTCTTTATTTAATCACTGTGCACTGATTGAAAATTAGACCCTTTCCAGAATCCATCGTCGTCGCTCAGGTCACATCAAAGAAAATCTTTCTCATTAAGTCTTTCTCACTTCGTTTCCATGGGAATTTGACTTTGAGTATTAAGCTTTCTTGAGGCCGACTCTCTGCGACTGCAGTGCCACTGAAAATACTTAAGGTTTCATTCTTTAGACTTTCATTTTGTATTAGACCGTAAATAAAATTACACATCACATGTATACTTTTTTTTAACAGTTTAAGCGGAGGCTAAACTGTTGAATAAAACACCAACTGTCCAGATTGCACTGCTGCTTCATAGCATCTTAATATTATATACTTATATATCAATACTTTAAATAAATTCATTCATTCATTATATCCCGCTTTATCCTCTATTAGGGTCGCGGTGGGGTTCCCCATGCCCATCCAGGGGAGAACATCTCAGGCGCTGGACAGGGCGCCAATCCATCGCTGGGCACACACTCACTCACACAGACACACTCTATATGGGGCAATTTTTGAGAATTCAATTGACTTGATCCATGTTTTTAGACTGTGGGAGGAAACCGGAGAACCCGGAGGAAACCCACGCAGACACGGGGAGGACATGGAAACTCCACCCAGATGGGGATTCGAACCGGGAATCCCTAGCGCTGAGAGGCGAACGTGCTAACCACTAAGCCACCGTGCCGCCACTTTAAATAAATTGTACGTTTAAATTAAAAGGGCAACATGTACCATTAAATAACAAGATGAGTTACATATATTAAGCAAATATAGATGTAAATATAGATGTACTGAAACACATGGGCAACCAGCACCTTCTTCACCATGTTTGTGATGAAGTTTCCTGCAATCCATGTAATCATTAATTCATATGTAATTGGTCGCATCTTGGTGTTTTTTTTTTAAAAATAAACTTTATTTACTTAACAGAGAGAAAATAATACAAAAAAACAACTAAACAACTTTCACTTCACATAAATACATGTTTCCTCTGTGCACAATAGCACTACACACTTTTGCCCAACAATCACTGTGTTTCTGCTCGACCAGGTAGAGGTGGTGAGACTTGCTTCTTGGTGGTTTGTAAAGAGTATATAAACCTCCTTAGGCTCCTAAAGAATAAGTATGTTAAAAGTCGTGGTAATCGAAGCAACGGTGTGGATTTATATGTGTAACACACACACACTTTCACTTACAATTTTTTTTACCTTATTTATAAGATGAGTGTTTTAATGAAAAAGGGATTTATTATTTCCTGGGGTTAAAATGGTTTTCAAATCTTAAGAGTCAATGTGACGTAAATATAAAGACAAATATATAAAGTGGTCCTAAATCACACCCCTGATCCATTCTTAAGTTAGCTGCAATGCTATTGGCAAGTTATAATTAATACATTTTTGAATATTCCTTTTTATATTCCAAAAACCTGCATATTACAGAGAAATCACAAATAATAGCCATATACAATAATATAAAGTCTTATTGTACAAAATATATAAATTATAAATTATATACAGTATATGATTTCAGATTTGATAAATAACTAAATAAAAGGAAATAATTTCGGAAGTGATTTCATTCAAATTAATCATTACTTTTTAAATACAGTCACTGTTTAATAAATAAAAGACATTTTCTACGGGGGACAAACGGCCTGACGGTGGTCTTAGAATAGTTTATTTAATTCATTCAGTTGTACTTAAATGGGTTATTAAAGACGTTCTTTGTAATTATATCCTTATTTTTGCCATTTTGTTATATGGATTTAACATCATGCAGTAATAGATACGTAGTCTGGTGGTTGTACAGATGTCGGAGGAATTCTTTTCGTTTTGTCCATTATGCCAACTGAATGCCATTCTGTGCTTTGGGGTGAAAGTCAATGGGCCATTTAGCTCGACTGGATGGCAAATGAAAAATTGAAGCTCACCATGGCCTCATAAATCTTTTTATTGTGACCTGAATAGATGTTGCCATCAATATCACCAGTCTTATAGCTTTGATAAGAATGCAGAAACACTACCAGCTGAGGTCGTTCATATCACTGTTCTATGTATTTTAACTTTATTTAATCTCACTGATACCCTATTCATTTTATTTTCTCTTGTCTTTTTTTATTATTATTATTATTATTATTATTAATTTATTCATTTATAATCTTTCGCTTAATCCTTTACTGAGGTTTTGAGGGTTTCCCCATGCCCAATTAGAGGAGAATGTTCTGGGCGCTGGGCAGCTACACCCAGGACGCAAACACACACTATATGGGGCAACTTGGAACATTCAATTTACCCTGAATGCATGTTTTTGGACTGTGGGAGGAAGCCAGAAAGCCAGAGGAAACCCATTTGGAAACAAGGAGAACATGGAAACCCCACCCAGCTTGGGATTCGAACCTGGATCCCCAATGCTGAGAGGAGAACATGCTAACCACTAAGCCACCATGCTGCCCTATTATTAATATCACTATTATCTCAATTTATTATCTTCCACTAGGGCCGTGGTGGGGGCCCTAGTGTGAATATGATGTAAATATAATATAATACATTGATGTAGGATTAATGACTGAGCAGCTTCATCAGCATCTGAGTTTAGTTGTTTCTGACGAAATGCACAACAGCAGCTTTACTTTATGTGGAATGCATCTGAATAAATGTAACTATACTTTAGTTGTTCATTTCAAGCAGGAGACGGCTGCATTCTTGCAGCTGAGCCTTTCTCTTTCATGGGTTTTGTAAAATCAAGCTACCTTGTTTTGTTTTTTTCGGTAAATTACTTTCAGAACGCTGAAATATTTGAAGGCCAAACAGTTTTGAATCCTTCCTTCAAACCAGGAAAGGCATTTTTAAAGACACTGACGAATCTGAATGTTAGTCCTGTAAACCAGTCATTCAGTACATGAAGCACACATTACACTTTAATAACTAATCAATCATGGAGGAATATTTCATAAAGGAATGACTGACTGCGCAAAAAACATCTCAATCAAAACCTGTTACAATTACTGAACAAACTGTTAAGCTGTTTTCTAATTACAGACTGTAGTCCATCTGTGTTCTTTGTTGTTGTTAGTCCCCTGTTGGTTCTTTATTGGTCAGGAGCATCACAGAACAGGTAGAATTTGGGTGGTGGATTGTTTATTGTCAGTTCTGCAGTGACACTAATGTGGTGAGGGGGGTTTTAGTGCAGCAGTGCTTTACCTCAGTAACACTGCTGGGATAGGACTAATGCACCCACCAAATAACCCCTGCTCTGTGGTGGTACTATTGGGGTTCTGAGCATTAGAACAGAGTAAAGGGGACGTACACAATATGTACTGTAGAACACAAATAGATGGACTACAAAATGGAATTGGAGAACTACAAAATCCATCTTTACAGGAAGTGGAACTGAGAACATGGACAATAAGTGGAGCAAAAAAGGGGGCTTGTGCTAACGTTTGACAGGTGTGTGTGGGTGTATATCTACATCCATCCATCCACCCATTATCTTCCGCTTTATCCTATATTAGGATCACGGTGGGGGGATTCCCCATGCCCATCCAGGGGAGAACATTTCGGGCGCTGGGCAGATACACCCAGTACAATCTATCACTGGGCAACACACTCACTCACACACACACACACACACACACTCTATATGGGGCAATTTGGAGAACTCAATTGACTTGATCTATGTTTTTTGACTGTGGGAGGAAACCGGAGAACCCAGAGGAAACCAACGCGGACACGGGGAGAACATGGAAACTCCACCCAGATTGGGATTCGAACCGGGAATCCCTAGCGCTGAGAGGCGAACATGCAAACCACTAAGCCACCGTGCCGCCCTGTATATCTATACTGCAATAATAATGTTGATCTGATGTTATACAAATACTAAATTGATGCTCCCTCTACAGAGTCGTGTATGTAATTACAGCTTACCTATTTTTGAGAGATGATTGCTTTATTGAAAGCTAACTTTGAAAAAGACCATTGGAAAAAGTTGTTTACTTCTTTACCGAGTCCTGTTTGGTTGCTTCAGCTCACTGCGCTAGTCACAGTACACCCCCCCCCCATCTGTACGAAGAGACCAAAGGCTTTTCATTCTCCCCCACTGTCACCATGCCAATCCAAATACTTATCAACTCTACATCTCTGCATGTGTGGATGTGTTCATTTGATCATAAGGATACATCGTCTCCCCTATGGAGCATCTAGTCACTTGTCATTATGTCAGAGCATACAGCCAGCAGTGGCTCACGCATCATACCTCCAAAATAATAGGGAGGCAAGCAGCATTTCTGAACCAACTCCCAACCGACTCTGATTTCCTACCTGTTTCTTTGTGAAAACCAGACAGAGAGCTGCAGCAGGTTCTGCCTGGGGAGATCCGTCCTGGTGTCTGCCTCATGCATTCCGTCCTTTCATTCTGGCACATCCTGGCTCTTGTGGTTGAACCCTTCCGGAATAGTTCCTCTTGGTGAGTCCGCCTTGTCATGAGTTCCTGTTTTAACAGCAAAGTTTGAGAATTTGCTGGAAGTCAAATCATCCTCGCCTTTTTAATGCTGAACACCCGACTTCAGACAAACAAAGCTGCATGGGTTCGACAGAGCTCGCTACACTGTCACCATGTTAGTCATCGAGCTAAATGAGAAAATGGCTCACGAATCATACGGCTCGTGCAAGTGCTGCGCTGCGAAGGTTACATCAAAGTTCATGACGATGTTTTCTTTATCTTTATAGACAGCACTGCAGTGGGATGAAATCATCAGTGTATCTCGCAGTACTAGATTAGATTTCAGTAAAATCAGACTGTGATATCTGTATCACATCACTCATCACTGACTTTACATAACAGCCATATGGACACGCGCCCTTTTCGCTCCACTTTGTAGTTCTCCAATTCCATTCTGTAGTCCATCTGTTTGTTTTCTGCAGTACATACTGTGTACGTCCCCTTTACTCTGAACCCCAATAGTACCACCACAGAGCAGGGGTTATTTGGTGGGTGCATTAGTCCTATCCCAGCAGTGTCACTGAGCTAAAGCACTGCTGCACTAAAACCCCCCTCACCACATCAGTGTCACTGCAGAACTTACAATAAACAATCCACCACCCAAATTCTACCTGTTCTGTGATGCTCCTGACCAATAAAGAACCAACAGGGGACTAACAACAACAAAGAACACAAATGGACTACAGTCTGTATTTATAACTACAAAATCCATCTATATGGTAAATGGAGGAAATGGAAAATGGAGCAGGAAGGGGCGTGGCCAAACTCTCTGTGTGTGTGTGTTTCCAACAACATGACGATCATCTCATGCTTATCGATGTTTTTAAAACATTTAGTCGCGTTTTGTATCATAAAGGTTTTTCGTTCACCTTCCACATCAGGAAGGTTTACACCAATCAGCACGGTGCACACCAGCATGCAACCCTGCAATCGTGTCAGAGTAATTATATGCGGATTACGGTCCAACACCCCACAATTCCAATGTTATCTGCTGTTTAATGGTTCCTCTAGGTGGAGTCAATAAGCCTAATGCAGTGTGTCTACTGATGAGATGTCAAACGCTTACCATGTGCATTTAAACGCAATCAGCACACAATCCAACCGATTACTATAAACCAAAGAGAACATGGTTTTATTGGAACAGAAGCAACATGGCTGAGGCTTTCTTCGACCTCCTGTGTGAACAGCAGCCCGAACTGCAGTCCGTTGGCAGGTAATAAGCCAAAAAATTGAGAAAGCGAGAGCGCGCAAATAAAAGGATACGTGAAGGACGAGCAAATAAGAAAGCGTGAATGGAAAAGAAGCGTTCGCAAATCAAATTATGGAGCCGACAGTCGGCGGTGAAGAATAGAAACGAGCCCGGTTCTGCAAACAGATTGCAAATTAAGCTTTTCACATTATACATTGTGAACAAAAGTATTGGGACACCTGCACATTACACCTCCCACGACAAACCAACCCCCCCTTCACCCAACCGAAGTGTAGATGAGCAATCCACACTTTAAATGCCACGTTAAATGGGTCATGTGCAGTTGTCTTTTTATTATTTTATACTTTGTCAATTTTAGTGCATTGGTGTCTTTTCCAGGGCGGCACGGTGGCTTAGTGGTTAGCATGTTCTCCTCTAAGCACTAGGGATTCCCGGTTCAAATCCCAATCTGGGTGGAGTTTCCATGTTCTCCCCGAGTCCGCGTGGGTTTCCTCCGGGTTCTCCGGTTTCCTCCAAAAACATGGATCAAGTAGATTGAGGATTGAGTTCTCCAAATTGCCCCATATAGAGTGTGTCTGTGTCTGTGTGAGTGAGTGTGTGCCCGGCGATAGATTGGCACCCTGCCCAAGACATTCTCCTCTGGATGGGCATGGGGAACCCCCTCCCCCCCCCCCCTAGTAGAGGATAAAGCAGAAGATAATGGATGGGTGGATGGATGGATGGTGTCTTTTCCTGTGACTCTTCATATTTATAATTTCTGTTTTTAGTTTTTGCATGGGGGAAACGGTGTTTATGTCAATCTTCCCAGCTATAGAATCACAATATTAAAAATACCCAGCTTGGCAGTTTTGTAATGGAGCATAATGCGCTTTATTTTTTATCATCTAGTGGGACTGTGTAGGAGGAAAGTGTTCTGCACAGGTTCGCTTTGGAAACTTTCTCCCGCAGAAGATGCTTTTTGTTGCTGTTGGTACATCGTAATCAGTGACCTAAGAGGAGTCTGAAAGTATGTGGGATGTTGTTGATGTACAGTGTATGGACTGGTGTGTTCCCGGAGGAATAGGAAAATGAATTTATATGCAGAAAGTGAGAGGCTGCTGCGAAGCTGCTGCACTGAGCTGCACCACTCTGAGGTCATAAATAAAATATGATTACATTTCAAATAAACTGTTCACATATGGTCCGACTCTGATAATGGACAGGGATAGGGAGAGTGTGGGGGGAATAGTGATGAGTCTTGGGTTGTTGACTGTAAGTATGATATAAAATTAGCTTTGTATTTTGGAAAACAAGTTTCTTTCGCTTAGTTATTTAATTATTCGAAACTTATGATGATACTCCTACGGTGTTTTGGGCAGATTGGGCTGAACTCTTAGCTTTATCGATTGATGGTGTTAATGGAGTATCTTATGGGTTAGGATGTTGGGCTGGTAATCTGAAAGTTGTGGGTTCACACACCATGGACACCTTCAGGGTGGCACAGTGCTATGGATTCCTGGTTCGAATCCCAATCTGGGTGGAGTTTCCATGTTCTCCCTGTGTCTGTGTGGGTTTCCTCCTGGTTCTCCAGTTTCCTCCCACAGGCTAAAAACATGGATCAAAGTCAATTGAATTCTCCAAATTGCCCCATATATAGTGCGTCTGTGCGTGTGAGTGTGTGCCCAGTAATAGATTGGCACCCTGTCCTGAGTGTATCTGCCCAGTGCGTGAGACGTTCTGCCCTGGATGGGCATGGGGAACCCCCCGTGACCCTAATATAGGATAAAGCGGAAGATAATGGATGGATGGACACCTTCAGAATGAAGATCAATCAGCATCTCAGTCACTTAATGTCATTTTCCTGGATGTCTGACATCTTCAGCTTTAAAGACTATGAGGACCTACAACAAAAAAACAACGGCGCCTGCAAAAGTCTTTGTCAAAGAGACGAAAAAGAGCTGTTTTACTTTCTGCTCCCATGATGATAATAATAATGTCACCACAGTGGATTCACTCGACCAGGTGTTCTAATAGATTATGCATCATTATAAAAATTCTTTAAAAATCAATGCATGACCTTACATGCGTCACTTTAACCAACCATCCCATCTGGAACATATTATTTGGATGAAACACAGATTTGAATTTCATTAATTTGTTTATTTTGAAGTTTAACATCTGGTGGCTATTTTCTCCCAGTGATCCGTTCAGAGAGCCATCATCCTACAGCTGCCTTAAAGTCCTGCATATGAAACTTGATTCCATCCATCCATCCATCCATTATCTTCTGCTTTATCCTCCACTGGTACTTGATTCCAAACCTGTTTATTTCTAAATAAGCTATTCATTAAAGAGACGCGAGTCAGATTTACACCGTGGCCCTATTGTAATTTTTCTGTAGCCGTTTTGTTATGTTTTATAAAGCACTTTGCGTTTAGAGAGGGACAGTAATCAAGAGCAGGTACAATCAGTGTTGCCTAAAAGAGGCATGATGTTGATTTTGACATTCTCTGGATATAGTGCTTTAGGCGGTACAAGAGCTCTCTACAAGATTGTGTCCCACTTGCATTTTTCCAGTTGAAGTGCGTTTATTTGATCTGAATGCTGGAACGGCTCGCTGATGTAAAGCACTTTTCGTCGTTTAGGATGGTGACCGCTTAGAACCTGTAGGGCTCTGCTGCTGTATGATAAATTCTGCAAGGCCAGGCAAATCTCTTTAGCCTTCCATTGGGATAATTTTTATAAAGATGACGAATGCGCTTTAACATGTGGTACACGGTAGATTGCCTGTCTGTTAGGATCCGAAAAATATTTGTAGGAAATTCATAACATACGTCATGCTGCAGTACATTGGCTTAGTGGTTAGCACATTCGCCCTGTGTCCACGTGGGTTTCCTCTGGGTTCTCCGGTTTCCTCCCACAGTCCAAAAATATGGATCAAGTCAATTGAGTTCTCCAAATTGCCCCATATAGAGTGTGTCTGTGTGACTGAGTGTGTGCTCAGCGATGGATTGACGCCATGTTCTGGGTGTATCTGCCCAGCACCCGAAACGTTCTCCCCTGGATGGGCATGGGGAACCCCCCGTGACCCTAATAGAGGATAAAGCGGAAGATAATGGATGGATGGATGGATGGATGGACGTCATGCTGCTTCGTATTTGGCTATTAATTACAGATGCATGCTACTTTTTAGTTGGTCTAGATGTTTCTCAGTGTTCACAGACAAAGCTGTTGAAATATCATTGTTCCTCCAGTGTCTTGTTTGAAACTCGAACATCTGTTTATTTTTGTTTTGTACCAGCAGTTTATTACAATAAGTCTTTACAAATTTTCTAGCCTATTAGCTGTTTGTTGTAGCTTCGTTGGAATGTTTTCAAACCTAATACTGCCAGGATAAAGGTCTAAGATAACTGACACTGACCTTTGCGTTCACACGTACAGATCGATCAGCTGAAGACCACAGAGTTCAGATTTATGGGTTCCCATCATAAAATGAGTAGGATGAGGTCAGAGACTAGCCATTGATGAAAGATCAGTTTACAACAGTTGAATACATTGGTACTTTATAATAAAAAAAAGAAAAAAAAAGCCCAGTATACTTAAATTAAATTAAATTAAATTAAAAAAAGAATTAAATTGGTGGTCAGGGTGGCACGGTGGCTTAGTAGTTAGCATGTTCTCCTCTCAGCACTAGAGATTCCCGGTTCGTTTCCCCATCTGGGTGGAGTTTCCATGTTCTCCCTGTGTCCGTGTGGGTTTCCTCCTGGTTCTCCGGTTTCCTCCCACAGTCCAAAAACATGGATCAAGTTAATTGAGTTCTCCAAATTGCCCCATATAGAGTGTGTTTGTGTGCATGTCTGTGTGAGTGAGAGTGTGCCCAGCGATGGATTGGCGCCCTGTCCTTGGTCTGCCCAGCGACCGAAACCTTCTCCCCTGTATGGGCATGGGGAACCCCCCGGCGACCCTAATATATGATAAAGCGGAAGATAATGGATGGATGAAATTGGTGGTCCCACACAAATCTGTGGTTTATTAGTTTAATCATTTATTATTGTCTGCATTCAATTTATGGAAGTAATTTGCTAGCAAATACAGACTAACCAGCAGGGACTAAATGCACGTACCACTATATTAGATTTTAATTTCGTAAGATTAATGATTTCAGCTTAATGTTAGTGCTTCATGTTGCCGCCAAAGATACCAATTTAAACAAAAGTCAGTTTAAAGTTGAATTGTTTTAAAATTGTACGTTGAGGCTTTACAGAATCTCCCTTTGGAATGTCATTTAAAGATAATTCACTTCAAAAGGCCCATTAAACTCATATATATACCTTTCTGCTAAATGTCATGAATTAATCTTGTGATATTTAACAAGCAATTTAGTTGCAATAAATTATCACTGAACATCTTAAACAGCCCTAGATGTTTCTCAGCTCATATTAATAGGTTGACAAGAACTCCTGCAGTTATATGATTCCAAGCCAGCATCCTTAAAAGTGTTACAAAGACTAAACGGACACAATCCCACCCACAACACCTTCAAAACTCTGACAACTGTTAGACCTGCACTGCATTACTTGCACATAAATGCACAACTCACTTTGATCCTAACTTATGAGACCATTTTAGTTTATATCTGTTACAGTGCCATACAGTTTATCTTCTTTAAAATTTAAATTGCACAGTGTAAATACATATCCATCCATCCATTATCTTCCGCTTTATCCTATATATTAGGGTCTCGGGGGGGTTTTCCATGCCCATCCAGGGGAGAACGTTTCTGGCGCTGGGCAGATACACCCAGGACAGGGCGCCAATCCATCGCTGGGCACACACTCACTCAGACACACACTCAATTTGGAGAATTCAATTGACTTGATCCATGTTTTTGGACTGTGGGAGGAAACCGGAGATCCCGGAGGAAACCCAAGCGGACACGGGGAGAACATGGAAACTCCACCCAGATGGGGATTCGAACCGGGAATCCCTAGCGCTGAGAGGCGAACATGCTAACCACTAAGCCACCGTGCCGCCCGTAAATACATATTTTATTTAATTTTATCTTTATTCTATTTTACTTATCCTTTTCAACAACTTTTAACTTCTGTGAAAATGTCAGGAAAGAATTTCACTGCTGGCTGTACCATGTGTATCTCCGCATGTGACCAATAAACCTGATTTGATTCGATTTGATCTGTTGTGATTGACGTAGCACCGTTTTCACCCTGTCATCTCTAATCCTGTTCGTTGCTGGATGGATGTTTATGCTCAGGTCATAGAGTTTAGTTGACTTCCGCAGGTCAACCCTGGATTGTCGTTTTTTGAGGGTAAAATAATCTCACACCTGCAAATTTCAGTTCAACATTTCAGGGTGAAGTCAGGTCATGGGTTGTGGTTGTAATTGCTGGCAGAGACGCTGTTCTCCTATCCGTCATTATCAGAACAAGACAGCAGAGAATGTGTGACTTCAGAGGGAGCTTAGAAGTAAATAACCTCGCATTCATTTTCTGTTTGAGGATTAGTGTGCAAAAGGAATACAAGTTGTGTTTATAATTGGATCTTGTGTGAGGTACTTCTGAGGACTCTCTGATGAGTAGTTACACAGTCGCATGTTTGCAGTGGTGTAGATCGGAGCTTAAGATCAGGAGACCAAAAAACCTCTTAAGATGGAGATCAGATAGATGTGGACGATCCGGAGTGTTCTTGATGAGACTTTGGAAACCATCAAAAGAAAGTCGGGTAAATATCTTTAACTTTAACAGAACCCAAACACGACAGTAGAGAACATCTCTAATGAGAGCTGCACCTTTACTTTTGACTATTTTCAGAAGATTTTTTCCAAAGCGATTTACAACCAGGGTGGCACGGTGGCTTAGTGGTTGGCATGTTCTCCTCTTGGTGCTGGGGATTCCCGGTTTCCATGTTCTCCCCGTGTCCACGTGGGTTTCCTCCGGGTTCTCCGGTTTCCCACAGTTCAAAAACATGGATCGAGGTCAATTGAATTCTCCAAATTGCCCCATATAGAGTGTGTCTGTGTGTGTCAATGAGTGTGTGCCCAGTGATAGATTGGCACCCTGTCCTGGGTGTATCTGCCCAGCACCTGAAACGTTCTCCCCTGGATGGGCATGGAGAACCCCCCCGCAACCCTAATAGAGGATAAAGCGGAATATAATGGATGGATGGATTTACAAGTATACAAATTTAATGGTTGGGATCAGAGTGCAGGGTCAATCATAACACAACTCTGGAGTAATGAGGCTTAAGGGTCTTACTAAAGGACCCACATTGATAGCTTCAAAGGACATTTGAACCCTCCCCCCAGCATTCAGGTTAAAAAGTCCACTCCCTAAGCACTGCACTACACCCAATGTTTTATCCAAAGCAATTTACAGGTATGTTTGAGATCTGAATACAGAATCAGCCATTAAACAAGCACCAATTACATTAGACTGGATCTAGATTGGTCATTTTTAGTGGAATTGAGACGTGAACCCACAATCGTCAGAAGCAGAAACTGCCATTAAAGGTTAAAGCCACCCAGCTTCAGCTTCCACACTGGCCCTAAAGGTTTAAACTGCAACCTTCAGACTGACAATGCACCACCCTAACCTCCTAATCTCCCAAATCACACCCACTGCCACCTCCTTACTTGAGTTCTGTATTCTCTTATTTGAATGATTAAAAATATATATTTAAAAAAATAAGTGAGCATCCATTCCATTCCATCCATCCATTATCTTCCGCTTTATCCTCTATTAGGGTCGCGGTGGGGTTCCCCATGCCCATCCAGGGGAGAACATTTCGGGCGCTGGGCAGATACACCCAAGACAGGGTGCCAATCCATCGCTGGGCACACACTCACTCACTCACACAAACACACTCTATATGGGGCAATTTGGAGAACTCAATTGACTTGATCCATGTTTTTGGACTGTGGTAGGAAACCGGAGAACCCGGAGGAAACCCACACGGACATGGGGAGAACATGGAAACTCCACCCAGATTGGGATTCGAACCGGGAATCCCTAGCACTGAGAGGAGAACATGCTAACCACTAAGCCACCATGATGAGTGAGCATCATCTTTAAAATATAAATTTCATGCTGGTTGTTATTTTAAAGTCTGGTAGATCATAAGATGTAGTGTGGGGTATTTGTAGTGGGTCACATGAGACTTTCGAACCGAATGAGCGGCTGTTAAACATTCAAAGCAGGACCTTTAATATTCAGTCCCCTAGCTTTGTTCTTTGATTCTGTCTCCTTAGTATGTTGTTTTTTTGATCAAAACTGTCTGCCGGTGATTAAATGTAAATGAGAGCAAAGTTCTTTGGCTGTAACGCAGATAAACCACGACTGAGATAAAAGGGTTTTAACGGTTTAAAGTGGTTGTCTGAGATTTTAAGATGCTGTAATGGTTGATCGTATATTGCAGCCCTTGCTCCATTTCTGCTCGCATTTCCATTCAAAATAAATATGAGAAGTCAGAGTTTCCGCGACGGCGCGGTAGCTCAGTGGTTAGGGTGTTGGGCTATCAATCTGAAGGTTGGCGGTTCAAACCCCAGGTCCACTGAAGTTACCAGTGTGGATCCTTGAGCAAGACCCTTAACCCTCATTGCTCCAGGGATGTTGTGATTAACCCTGTGCTCACCTTGTAAGTCGCTTTGGATGAAAACATCTGCTAATTGAGCAAAAATTAGCAAATGTTGCATGTTCGCCTCTCAGCGCTTGGGATTCCTGGTTCGAATCCCAATCTGGGTGGAGTTTGCATGTTCTCCCCGTGTCCGCGTGGGTTTCTTCCGGGTTCTCCGGTTTCCTCCCACAGTCCAAAAACATGGATCAAGTCATGTAAATTCTCCAAATTTCCCCATATAAAGTGTGTTTGTGTGTGAGTGTGTGCCCAGTGATAGATTGGCGCTCTGTCCTGGGTGTATCAGCCCAGCGCCCGAGACGTTCTCCTCTGGACGGACATGGGGAACCCCCCTGCGACCCTAATAGAGGATAAAGCGGAAGATAATGGACGGATGGATGAATGGAAGTCAGAGTTTCCCATTTCTTGTTTGTTTTTTTGGTTGTTTAAAGTCGCTTCATGCTGCTGGACCCAACGCTTCTTAATGAGTGCATATAGTGCAAGAACCCAAACTGCCCAATGAAATCATCTAACTTTGTTTTGTTGTCCCATGTTGCAATAACAATGCAGCTCGGTTTCATACAAAACCCTGATATTTTGAAAAAGCGTCCTTGTTTCCTGACAGCGGTGCCTTTTGGCTCTTGTCTCCGTCTACTGAAGCCGTTCTCCCGATTTCTCCAGGGATGACGAAGTGTGGCCGATAGTTTTAAAGCCTGATTGCAGTGAATAGTGGCTGGCTTTATTCATGGCTCACTGCATGAAGACCATTAATGGCTCGTCATGCCTTTCAGCGAGCGTGTACCAGCTGCGCTAACTTTGAAAAAGAAAGCGGGGATTATTAGAATAAGAATTGCTGCTGATTCTGACAGAGTGACAACACGAGCAAACTAAAATAGGATTAATGTTTGTAGTGATTAGAGGCAAAGCAGTCAAAGATTTGAGATGGATTTCTTTTGTAGCAGAAAATCTGTTAAGCATCAGAGATGACAAGGTGGATTGAAATGCATCTTTCATTTTCCTTATTAGATTTTTGTTCACTGGTTCACGCACTGGATTGGAATAGTTTGCGCTGTAAGCATGCATTTAATGCAGAGACATTGTCATACACACACACACACACACACACACACACCAACCACAGGAAAACAGAACAGCATGCATCAACTAATGAGGCAAGTGTGACACCATTTTGATTGACATACATTTTGTCGTGTAGCAGACACTTTTATTCAAAGTGTTTTGATGGTTGGGGTCAGAACACAGAGTTGATGCAGCACCCAGGAGCATCAGTGTTAAAGGACTTGCTCAAGGACCCACACTGGTCACTTCAGTAGATTTTGGGCTTTGAACCAACAACCTTTAGATTAATAGCCCAACACCATAACCACTGAGCTACCACACCCTCAATTTCTAATTTCTATTGCCACAGGTCAATTAGACACTTCTCTTTTGCTCCTAATTTTGAGGGACCAGTTTTAAAAAAGGCCCTTATCTGTTCCACCATGACCATGCCTGGCTGGACAAACCATTATTAGTGACTGACCCACACAGTGTTCAGATTTTATCTCCACCCAACACCTCAACTGGAATGGAGATTGTGAGCAAGCCCTCTAATCCAGTGATTCTCAACTCGTGGATCATAAAATGGAATACATTTTTAAGAAATTCTAAATAATGTCATTGATTTTGGCAAGCCCACCCCCCCAATTCCAAAAGAAAAGGATTAAACAAAATGTACTGTATGAGATATGCTTTTATTTGTCCCACGATGTCCCAGAATTCACATTCTCAGCCACAAAGTTACATGTGATTGAGAGAGATGCATCTGCAATTATTTATTAAAACACTAATTACAATTGAAATGGAAATCAGTATATACAACATAAAATTCAGTTATGTACATAAATCATAATACAGTGAGGAAGACTATAAAGACATTTACATTTACCTCACATTTAGTCATTTAGCAGATGCTTTTATCCAAAGCGACTTAAAAATGAGAACATGAAGTCAGTAGTTATGAAGAAAACCAACTACACTGTAAAATCATCAAACCTGATTGTTATTTCATGCTGCGTCCCCCCTCCCCCATTTTTGAAAATTATTAATAATAATAATAATAATAATAATAGTAATTATTATTATTATTATTATTATTATTATTATTTTTTATTTTTTTTATTTATTTATTTTTTTACAACAGGTATTTGTTAAAAAGATGCGTCTTCAGTAGTTTCTTAAAACTGCCAAGTGATTCTGCCTTATGGACATTTAAAAGCATCTTTAAAAACAGTGATACAGTGCACAGTGATAAAGTATTGCACATATGATTGATTTAAATTGTTATTGCATGTTTATTATGGAGATAAACATTAGGACTGCAATAGACACACACAAAGACATTACATACACTTCACTTTACTCTTCTATAAAAATTATGTTGACACATGATCAGAAATGCATTTAATTCTACTCAATGATATTAAGGTCATTAACCGAAATCACCTCCTCAGGTCTCCATCGTTCCCACCGGAGTTCAATACATTTCTATTTCTCTGTTTATTTTTATTCAATGCTTCACTATCGATGCCTCTGCATGGTCCGGCCCACCCAACGTTCTGCTTCTGTGTGCCAGGCGTTCTGCCTCTGAGGGCTCAGTCTGCGCTCGGGTTGAAATGAGTTGAGGCTGTAGCGAGTCTGAGTCCCAGTTCATCAGAGCTGTCTCACACTGATTAGGTCACACTGGAGATTTCATTCTTATTACTCTAATCCATTAGAAAAATTCAGCGCTGACTAAAATTGATGAATGGAGCTATAAATACAACGAGCTGGGAGAGGACTGCTGCTGCATGGAGAACAGTCTCCCTGTTGTTTTAATTTTCCACTTTATTATATGATGGATACATTTGGAAGATGTCCTTGCTTTCTTAATCCACACTGACGTTCAGTGTTTGGGGCGACGATAATAACCGAAGAAATACGTATCATTTTGCAATTGCGTTTATTGAAAGTGACGTACAAGGATTGCAGCTCGGTGGCAGGAAGGTCAAAGAACAGGGTCGGATTCCAGATTATTTAAATACATCCCCAGATATTTATTTAGTTTTTGTCAGTGATCAAACCAAAATGGTGCGAGGTGGGAACAGGTGGGTAGTTACATGCTTCAGAAAATAGAATCGGCCAGCTCTGGGTTTTTCAGAGCGGCCTGCACTGGAGACAAAATTCAAATAAGTATTGATCATTTTGCTACAAAATAAATCTGACCCAGATGGAGGTTCTGAAATCTTACTTAAGTAAATGTATGGCGACTTAGAAAAATGTACCTCATTAAAGGCAGGAGGTACCAATCTGAAGGTGTTAAGGAAAAGCAGGAGAGAAAAAACAAGAACTAAGCTGCTCATCAGCAACGGCACTAGTATTGGAGCCTATCCCAGCAAGGCATACGCAGACAGGCAGGCAGTCCCTCACAGAGCACACACACACACAAACACACACACACACACAAACAAATGTTTAAATTGCAACTTAGACTGGCATTAAACCACGCATGGGAGAACATGTTAAACTCCACATGTTAAAACTGAACCAAGGACTTTTTTGCTGTGAATGAAATTTTATTTATTTATTATTACAGCTTATTTTTTACATTCATATTATTTGAACTGTGATTAATACTTTTTATAAACATCATGTCCCTCCATATTTTTTTCTTTGGTGGGGGGGGGTATACCCATCCATAAGAACACATTTTGGGCACTGAGAAAATTCACCCAGGACAGGGTGCCAATCTTTGGGTACACACTAACATAATATAAAAAAAAATTATATATATATATATACAGCGATGGATTGGAGCCCTGTCCTGGGTGTATCTGTCCAGCGCCCGAAACGTTCTCCCCTGGATGGGCATGGGGAACCCCACGGCGACCCTAATAGAGGATAAAGAGGAATATAATGAATATATATAATATAATATATATATATATATATATATATATATATATATATATATATATATATATATATATATATATATATATATATATATATATATATATAAATAAATAGGGGCATTTTAGAGGAGATGCTTTTGGACTGTGGGAGGTAACAGCAGATCCCAGAGAATACCCACACAGACACAGGAGAATATAGCAACTTCCCTCATGTCACGATTAAAGCCTAGATCTCTGAGAACCTAGAACCTAGAGAGCTGACATGCGACATGCTGATCACTACGTCACCGTGCAGCGTGTAATTCTTTTATTTCCATGCTTTATACATGTTTGTGGTTCAACGGTGGACGTGTACGAAGCCGTCGTTAAGCCGTCACAGAACTTACTCGCGTTCCGATAACGGAATGAAAATGTCACGAGCTGTAATTGCAGTTAATATTGTGACAGCATGCCGCTGCCATTATCAAGAACAGCTCTCCCCGGGGCCTGTTTTGTTTTAATTACCTTATGCAAAGCTGTGTTTACTGTTCTGTGTTTGATGGTCAGTCGTTCTTAAGTCGCATTATTTTTATTCAGCTCTCCTGGTAGCTTTTTAATATCTGGCTCTTGAACAGCTCCCATAGTGCTTTATTAGAAGCATACAGCAGCGCTGATGGAGGTCCTCTCACTGTATCACCAGCGTTCTGTAATGGAGA
Organism: Corydoras sp. C115; assembly: GCA_019802505.1. NCBI lineage: Eukaryota > Metazoa > Chordata > Actinopteri > Siluriformes > Callichthyidae > Corydoras > Corydoras sp. C115. Next base: position 4,175,961 of record JAFMOC010000029.1, read on the forward strand.
ACACGTCCACGCTAAATCAAAACGCTTGTGTCGCTCTGGTCTAATTACACACTGCGGTCTGTGGAGGCATGTTTGTCCTCGGGGTAAGGCAACCATCTCCTTCACATATAGCACTAAATAAAAGTTTACACTCTGCTGCTTTCTCAAAGCTCACCAGCACTGGAGTGTATCTGCGAGCACCTGCCACCGCATTTCTTCATTACTCATCACTCCCATCTGCACAGCATCTCCACTCAGCCTGAAACCAGTCCTTCAGCTCTGTTCGACTGAGACGGCTCTGTTTTATCTCGTCTCCGACGCCGCGCTGTCCGTTTCCTCCTGGGTTTTCTCACTTTCAATTTTTCTATCTCAACACGGTGAGACGTATTATCCAGCTCAAGTATCAAAACATGCAAGTAAAAACATATCAATTAAAAGTTTTCGAATTGTGTCTCTGGGGAAATTTTGTGAGATAAGACACTGAAAGAGAAAAGGGCTTTCCCCAATCTCATCTCATTATCCATCCATTATCTTCTGCTTTATCCTCTATTAGGGTCGCGGGGGGGTTCCCCATGCCCATCCAGGCATGCCCAAACCCTTCTCCCCTGGATGGGCATGGGAACACCCCCAGTAAGGATTTTTTAATGAATTTTGATCAATGCTTATTTTATTATTTTTTTTGCTTTTATGTTTTGTGCTGGAATTCTGCAAAACTAATGTTGGTCGGGTTTATATTGTAAAAATGTTCGACTGGGTTCCCCATGCCATCCAGGGGAGAAGGGTTTGGGCGCTGGGTAGATAGACCCAGGACAGGATGCCAATCTATCACTGGGCACACACTCACTCACACAGACACACTCTATATGGGGCAATTTGGAGAACTCAATTGACTTGAGTTCTCCAAACCACTAAGCCACCTGATCAAAATTCAGTGCATAAGAAAAAAAATACCAAAAACTAAGTAATGTAGAAAAATTCAGTGTAAGTGACACGAACAGATCAACATAAAAATATAAAAAACCTCACAACTATTAAAACGAGTCTGATATGATGAAACCTCTTAATGCCCCTCAAAATACTGCTGCTACACCCTCAGCCATTTGAGGTTTAAGCAATAATTCATTCACACATCCCATAAAGATGGTTGGTTATGCAGCCTTGAGACCATAAAAGCGTGAATTGCATCCCATTTCTTTATATTTACATGACCTTCATCTTCAAAGCCATATTTAAGTTAATGTAAGATGGATCTCCAGACTAATGGTGAAGGTTCTTCTCGAGGTTTTCGTTGCGTTTACCCTTCAGGTCGTAATTTTCTTTGTTTTTGTACAGTTGTGGTTCCTTGAATTAACAGAACCATAGAACGTCCAGGAAACAAACGCCAGTCTGAAGCATGTGGTGTATTTCTGGGTCTTTTCGCAGGGTAACAATCAGAGTGCTTTAGTAATCCATCCAATCCACCAATATCTTCCGTTTTATCCTATATTAGTGTCGCGGGGGGGTTCCCCATGCCCGTCCAGGGGAGAACGTTTTGCGTGCTGGGCAGATACACCCAGGACAGGACGCCAATCTATCGCTGGGCACACACTCACTCACACACACACACACACACACACACACTCTATATGGGGCAATTTGGAGAATTCAATTGACCTTGATCCATGTTTTTAGACTGTGGGAGGAAACCGGAGAACCCGGAGGAAACCCAAATGGAAACGCCACCCAGATTGGGATTCGAACCAGGAATCCCTAGCGCTGAGAGGAGAACATGCTAACCACTAAGCCACCGTGCTTCCCTGGTTTAGTAATATTTTATTAAATACTCTGCCTCTTTAACGGTCCTGCACTCGCTGCTCTTCTGTTGTTTTCATGACGTGAGGTAAACGTATTTAAAAATCCTGGATGCTCCAGGTGAAGAAACGCTATTATTCTCAGCGGGCTAAAGGGGAAGTGACTAAAAAGGGAAGGTAGCAAACCTAATTAACTTTTTATAAGTGTGCGGCAACAGGAGGAAAGAGCTGAACTCATTGAAGGCAGACTGCTGCTTATGCGAATTTAATTATACTGTCAAATATTAAGATATCTCATTCGGAGTTCCCTTTCATGCCCAACTTGGGCACTATATCGTATATCATATTTATAACTGAACATTGAGGGCTCGGTTAGATCACATATCATAATGGCCTTTATTAAGATTTTCATTACTTGTGGTTTAAATGATTTAATAGAACCCTTACTGCCCAGCGCTTATTATTATTGCACTTTCTGAAATGCAGCATTGTTACGATTCTTTATGTGGCTCTTGGGAGACTAGTTAATTGACTATTGCTTTAACTCTCTTTCACACTAAACTATTAACCCCCAGGTGACGGGAGTTCGAATGAGCGATGGCTTCACACAGGTGTGAACTAACAGCAAGGTCCAGCAGTGCTTTTTATATTGAGAACCAACACGAATGCAAAGAATAGAAGTGAACCCCGTACTGATTTCTTTGTGCTGAAAATGTATTTAGTACTCTGGTGGTAGTAGATGTTTGAGTAGTGGTAGTAATAATAGTAGTAGTAGTAATGTTAATAATAATAATAATAATAATAATAATAATAATAATAATAATAATCATAATAATAGTAGTAGAAATAGTAATGATAGTAATAATAATAATAATAGTAGGAGTAGTAATGATAGTAATAATAATAATAGTAGGAGTAGTAATGATGGTGGTGGTGGTGGTAGTAGTAGTAGTAGTAGTAGTAGTAGTGGTAGTAGAAATAGTGGTAATAGGAGTAGTAGTAGTACTAATAATAGCAGTAGTAGTAGTACTGATGGTATAAGTAGTAGTAGTATTAATGTTCGTAATAATAGTAGTAGTAGAAATAGAAGTAGTAGGGGTAGTAGTGTTAGAGACCCGTTTGTCTTCCCCGGGAATCGGCTACGTGGGGAAACTGCGTACACCGCTTGCGCCTGATGAGCGTTTCCTTGTAACCGGCTACGCGGGGAAAAATGCGTACGCCGGTCCGTCAGACAAAACACTTCCACGGATACAACCTGCGCGGGGATAGTCCGCAGCGTTGTACCGTGGTTGAGCGCGGAAGGAGAGTTCAGAGAACACTGGGTATAAAAACAAAACGGATTTATTATTAAAAATGGTGTAGGGACACCAACAGAAAGGGGGGACAAAACAAACGGACTGGGTAATACCACAAACAAAGACGTGCGCGGGGAAGAGGGAATACAGAAACTAAGTAAGACAAACACCCGGTCACATGCACAAAATAAACCAATCACCCAACGGAGACAATGAATACATAAATGAGGGACAGGTGCCCCAGGAACCTGTGACAAGTAGTAGTATTAATAGCAGTAGTAGTAGTACTGATGGTATAAGTAGTAGTAGCAATGTTGGTAATAATAATAGTAGTGTTAGTAGTAGTATTAATAGCAGTGGTAGTAGTAGTACTGATGGTATAAGTAGTAGTAGTAGTAATGTTGGTAATAATAGTAGTAGTAGTAGTAGTAGTAGTAGTAGTAGTAATGATGGTGGTGGTAGTAGTAGTTATAGAAGTAGTAGGGGTAGTAGTAGTAATAATAGCAGTAGTAGTAGTACTGATGGTATAAGTAGTAGTAGTAATGTTGGTAATAATGGTAGTAGTAGTAAATATGGTGGTAGTAGTAGTAGTAATAGAAGTAATAATAGCAGTAGTAGTGCTAATGGTATAAGTAGTATTAGTAATGTTAGTAATAATAATATTAGTAATAGTAATGATATTGATATTAATAGCAGTAGTAATGATGGTAGTAGTAATAAATTTATATTACACTCAGCATCCCCCATTTGTGCTGTACATAGTTTAAAGAAACTGTAGAATTTCTTTATCACATAAATTTTTTATTGTATTGAAATTTTCATCTTTGGTTCAATCGTCTTTAATGGTTTTCTAAGTTTGTGTTCTGCCTGAATGATATTTGATTGGTCTTTCAGTTTAACGTGCCAAGCTCCTGACTCCAGATCTGTTCATTACATCTGGTCATTACATGCCTCCGGGAGCAGAACTAATTCAGTTAAACCTCTCAGTCCACCCTCGTACAATAACGCAGAAAAAGGTTAATGAAGGGACGTGGCACGAGGGCCAGATAAAAAATGTATAGAAGTTGTGTGAAAAAGTAACTTCTGAGTTCTTACTGAAAAAATAAATATTAATCGAATGGCCATGAGCACTTTGAGTTATAGATGTTATCTGCATTTAAAGTTCAAAGGATTTAAATCAATAAGAGTTCTAAGCCGCATTGTTTCGAACCTAATTGCAAACACGTAGTGCATGAGAGACGCTGTCCCTGGAGACGGTGCAGATTCATCATGGTAAATATAAAAAAGGCAGAAACTTGCGGCGGGTTGCATCAGCGTATGCAGCGGGACCGTTTTGGAATCTCGGTATAGAACCAGGTTTGTTGGAGTTAGTGATCAGGCCTCTCTGCTGGCTTTGAACAGGGAACGTTGCTGTTTTGCTAAACTAACATCAGAAAGTTGGAAGGTGCATTTTTAAACACGGCAGGTGAAAAGAAAACCAAAAAAATAAAAAAGAACAAGTGTTCCAGATGATTCAGCTGCAGCAAACACCAGGTGCTTTTTAGCAAATGAAAGCAGAAATATATTGCACACTTAATTTAATTTTGGAGGAAAAAAGGTTGCTGGTTGGATGTGAGAATTATGTTCTGGCGGGGTTATTTTTTTTAGTTAGCTGAATGTGCTGATGTCATTAGATATCGTCGTTCTTGATGGCACGGGCTTTTTGCAGGACCACAGTGCTAAGAGTCATTAGACACAAAGGGGGGGGGGGGGGGGTTAGGAGAGAACTCACATGCTGGAGATGGTTCTATGTAGCCGTGTCTCCCAACTTAATACAGATCACCACACATGCTGTCCTACACTGTTGATGCTGTCTTGGTCATCACAAGGTTTCTTTCTTAAAATATCACCATAACAGAGAGTTTTTTCCTTGCCACTGTCACTTAACACTATAACACTTTTAAGCTGCTTTGTGAATGTACTATTGTAAAAATAAATGCTATGCTTTTATTAGACGTGTACAATTTTGCATTTGGCATGTTCTCTCCAAGGGTCACCACAGTGATTAGCATGTTCTCCTCTCAGAGCTAGGGATTCCCAGTTCGAATCCCAATCTGGGTGGAGTTTCCATGTTCTCCCCGTGTCCGCGTGGGTTTCCTCCGGGTTCTCCGGTTTCCACCCACTGTCCAAAAACATGGATCAAGGTCAATTGAATTCTCCAAAATTGCTCCATATAGAGTGTGTCTGTGTGAGTGAGTGTATGCTCAATGATGGATTGGCGCAAACTAGAAATTCATGCAGCTGTACCTGGGTGTATCTGCCCAGCGCCCGAAACGTTCTCCCCTGGTTGGGCATGGGGAACCCCACCGTGAACCTACTAGAGGATAAAGCAGAAGATAATGGATGAATGGGAAGTTTATAAGGAACCAGCCTCGTGACTCGTGATGGTCCCTGAGTCAATTTCCAGTGTCAATAAAAACTACAGCTGAAGTGCCCTTGGGCAAAGGACCTACCCCAACTGCTCCATTTGAGTTTTCTCTGCTGTGGTGGCTTAGTGGTTAAGGTACTGTACTTTGCCCCAGAAGGTTGATGTTCATGTCACAGCAGAACCAGATCATTTAAATGTTTGTAAAATTTGTACAAAGAAACTAAAATTGATTGTGGTGGATAAAGCGAAGCTCTCGACATAAACGAAGCTAAATGTGAAAAACAGCTGCATGAATTTCTAGTTTGCATAAATCTGTGGGTTGGCTGTTTATTACACCAAAGGAAGTAATAATCTATAAAAGAACTCATATCCACTATTTACATAACTTAAAATAAAGTCGACCTTTTCCTGTGTGGCATGTGTGTGTTATACAGATGTAAAGTGGGTGGAGAATATAACCTAAAGCGTTGATGAAGACGTCATTAGATTCACACCGGAGGAACGAAATTAGAATTGTGGAGTGAGCGGGACGACGGCGGAGCGGGTATTTATATGTAGTGGAACTCTAAGCAGAAGGGAAAAGCTAAAACCATCAGAGGACTTTTAATGTGACTGAGCTGTCATGGTGTTCTCTGGGTGATTCAGCCGGAGCAAATGAACAGAGATAATCATAATGAAAGGAAGGGAGGAAGAAAAGTCCCCCGAGACGAGTGTCTCCATGCTCACGGTGTTATTTCAGGTCTGCTGAGTTTTTACATCTGGCCCAGTTCACGGCTGAATTAGTTCAGGACGGCTGGACCTTTCTTGCTCTTTTGTTTTCAAACTACACTAATGACGCACAACGGACCGACAAAAGGATTGGGACTCTGCTTCATTATTACATTCTGATGATGGATTTGTTTGGATATAGGGCGGCATGGTGGCTTAGTGGTTAGCATGTTCTCCTCTCAGCACTATGGATTCCCAGTTCGATTTGTAATCTGAGAAGTGTCCATCTTCTCCCCGTGTCTGCATGGGTTTCCTCCGGGTTCTTCGTTTTCATTCCACAGTCCAAAAACATGGATCAAGGTCAATTGAATTCTCCAAATTTCCCCATATAAAGTGTGTCTGTGTGAGTGTGTGAGTGAGTGTGTGCCCAGTAGGGGTGTCTTCAACTAAGGATTTTCATAGTTGAATCTGATTCGTCAGATTTTCCCTATAGTCGACTGATAGTCGAATCAGTTAAAATTTCACCACAAGATGGCGCTATAAGCGTGGTTTTTAAAAAAAATATTTTTTTAAATTTTACTTGTTTTTCTAGAGCACCGTAAATGGGATCCCTGTTCTGGACGCGTATTCATCTCTGCTCATTTGGAATGTGCAACTAACTGCAGGGGGAGCTTTATTAATGTGTAGCCTATTGTTAAAGCGCACACATCATTTAAAAAAAATATTAACAGAAATTAGGATGATTTTATTTGACAAAAGGCTATATATATAACGAAAACAAAGACATTTCATGTAAAAACTAATGCTTAGCAGCAGCCATGGGCACCCCCATGTGGTCAAAATGGTACATTCGACTATGAGGTTCATAGTCGACTACGGTTCTCCGAATCGAATCGTCGAATCAGCGAATATTGCAGCTCATCCCTAGTGCCCAGTAATAGATTGGCGCCCTGTCCTGGGTGTATCTGCCCAGCAACCCCCCCCTCCCCTCGTGACCCTAGTAGAGAATAAAGTGGCAGATAATGGATGGATGGATTTGTTTGGACATGGGTGTAGATATCATAGATCTTTAGACAGATAGAAGCTTTAAACTCTGGGAGAACACTTTGGGGAAGGCCCTTTCCTTCAAGGACCGAAGGATTTCCTTCAAAATTAAAGCAATAAAGCACAAGGGTGTGTGCAGTATTGTATAAATCATGGGACAGAGGTGATGCTAGATCCGACATTTGGCAGAGTGTCTTTACACCTTTCCCATCATAAAGTGATCTAATTTTACCTATTGTACTTACACACATCTGTTCTCCACATTCAACCCATCTGTGCAATGAAACACACACACACACACATACACTGAATGAAGTGGGCAAATGTGCTCAGACTGGTGGGCAGCACTGTACACGGCACAGGGGGAGCCATTAGGGTTCCGTACCTTGCCCAGGGGCACTTCAACTATTGTACTTGGTGGGACCTGGAATCAAACCGAGGACCTTCAGGTCCCAAGGCAGGTTCCCTAACCATCCGTAAACGGTTCCTCAATGTTCATCCATCCATTATCTTCCGCTTTATCCTCAATTAGGGTCCCTGGGGGGGTTTTCCTATACCCATCCAGGGGAGAACGTTTTGGGCGCTGGGCAGAAACACCCAGGACAGGACGCCAATCTATCACTGGATAAACACTCACTCACACAGACACACTCTATATGGGGCAATTTGGAGAATTTAATTGACTTGATCCATGTTGTTGGACTGTGGGAGGAAACCGGAGAACCCGGAGGAAACCCACACGGACACGGGGGTTCCTCAATGTAAATCACATAAATATTTTACGTTGCAGATGAAATTCTGCTCCACTGTGAGCATTTGTCTATAGAACCTACAGCTTTACAACCGAAACACGCGTTCTCATCACTAAAGTGAACGCAGCATGTTAACAGCATTACTTCTGCCCGACAGTATAAAGTTGGAAATTCTCGTTTTATTGCCCAAATCTTTCTTCATTTATTCTTGTCAGTAAGTACGATCAATAACCTTTGCCTCCCTCTATCATTGTCGTCCTCTCTCAGCAACGTGTCATTCTCTAATTCGTTCTCGCTTTTTCCTTGATGTGATTGATGGCTCGTCTCACGGGAAAAATAAAGAAATTCACCAGTCGGGACCCACCGGATACAGCGGACGGATTTCGAGCCAAACCGAAAAAAAAATGTTTAATAGATCCATAAATTACAACATTTAATATAATATCAATATTTATACTAAACAGTCACTTTATCAAGTATGTTTGCCCAGCAATAGATTGGCGCACTGTCCTGGGTTAATCTTTGCATTAAGTTCCACTGAATGTGTCGTAGGGCGGCACGTTGGCTTAGTGGTTAGCATGTTTTCCTCTCAGTGCTAGGGATTCCCGGTTCAAATCCCAATCTGGGTGGAGTTTCCATGCTCTCATGTCCGCGTGGGTTTCCTCCAGGTTCTCCGGTTTCCTCCCACAGTCCACAAACATGGACCAAGTCAATTGAGTTCTCAAATTACCCCATATAGAGTGTGTCTGTGTGAGTGAGTGTGTGCCCAGAGATATATTGGCGCCCTGTCCTGTGTGTATCTGCCCACGCCCGAGACGTTCTCCCCTGGATGGGCCTGGGGAACACCCCGCGACCCTAATATAGGATAAAGCGGAAGATAATGGATGGATGGATGAATGTGTCGTATAGAAACTAATAAGACACAAAATGCTCGTCGTCGCCGGGAAGAAAAGCGCCCATGATGCTCACTCAGAGATGTGCACTGCAGGCCACACTTGCTGACTTTAATTATGACACTTTTTGCTTCACCCTGCAGTGCCAAAGCTTTGAGTGCACTTGACCATTAAGCTGAAATGTGTCTCTGTTGAGTATTCTGGTCATGCTTGATCAATGCTGTTGCACAAATTGCAAACGGCCTAAAAATGTCAAGCGGAATTGTTAAAACCCACTCAGGGGGATCTATTTGTCAAAGAAAAATGTAAAAGATGGAGCATAAAAGGCATGGTTTTCCAATTCTTTGCTGATTCTCAACCCTAAAAACGGAGGGGCGAAGTCATGATGGATGTGACAAACCGTCGCATTGTTTTTACTGCGTTATCTTACAGTAAATGTTTTACACACTGGGGAAATTAAAAATCGAAGACCGGGCTGACAGCTTCATTTAAACAAGTAGTACCTATATAGTGCAATAGCACCTGTCATTATATACATCCACCGGCCACTTCATTAGTAAGACCTCTTATTTCAAAACTCCTTGCACATTTTAGATTTACTGTAGATCAATTAGCAGATGTCCAAATTAAAGATTTTAAGGGGTCAGAACACCACAGCACCCCATGATACAGCACCCCTGGAGAAATGAGGTTTAAGGGCCTTCCTCAAGAAACGTCAGCGGACTTGGGATTTAAATCCACAAACTTCTGATTGCTAGCCCAACACCCTAAACTCTGAGACACCAAACTAGTATTATTTTTAGAATTGTATTATATTGTCGGGCGGCACGGTGGCTTAGTGGTTTGCATGTTCTTCTCTCAGCGCTAGGGATTCCTGGTTCGAATCCCCTTCTGGGTGGAGTTACCATGTTCTCCCCGTGTCCGTGTGGACACCACGTTCTCCCCGGTTTCCTCCGGGTTCTCCGGTTTCCTCCCGCAGTCCAAAAACATGAATCAAGTCAATTTAGTTCTCCAAATTGCCCCATATGGAGTTGTGTCTGTGTGGGTGGGTGTGCAGCCAGCGAGAGATTGGCGCCCTGTCCTGGGTGTATCTGCCCAGCGCCTGAAACGTTCTCCCCTGGATGGGCATGGGAAACACCCCCGCAACCCTAATATAGGATAAAGGGTAAGATAATAGATGGATGGATATTATATTGTTAGAATCATCCTCTAAGTGTAAAACACATGGTCCTGTCTGGGCTGGCCATTAAGGAACAGAGATAATGAGACTAATAATTTATGCAGCGAAACCTGTCTGTAATTACAAAACTTCAAAAAAAAAATAGGGGGAACTTAATAAAAATACACAGTAACTGTAGATGACAGGAGCAGTACTTAATAAAGCTGGTGTATTCAAACAGCCACAGCTGGGATGGCACATAACCTTACAACAATGATGAAGTGTGGCGGGCCAAGAGCTGAACCCAGGGGGACACCACAGGTGGCAGAAGCATTTGAAGATTTGTGTGTGAGAGTTTAATTGCATGACTGGTAAATGACAGAGTAGTGTGGAAAGTAAGACTCGCAGCCGGTCGCAGCTGAGCTCCTGTGAGTCAATATGATATTCAATATTGCGGATCTTGAAGTGGATTTGAAAATCAGAGTAACTTTATGAAGGATGTCAGATGGCAAAGATCATGTAGTGTCACTGAGGGGTACCGTAACGTTCTGCTGTAGCAGAGAGATTTATTTATATAGCACTTTTAATTAAGTGTTTTAGGTCTGAATTCCCAAAGAAGTGGACTGTAATCCACCTCTTCTTTGTTGTTGTTAGATCCCTGTTGGTTCTAAGTTCTCTATTGGTCAGGAGCATCACAGAACAGGTAGAATTTGGGTGGTGGATTATTTATTGTCAGTTCTGCAGTGACACTGATGTGGTGAGGGGGGTTTTAGTGCAGCAGTGCTTTACCTCAGTGACACTGCTGGGATAGGAATAATGCACCCACTAAATAACCCCTGCTCTGTGGTGGTACTATTGGGGTTCTAAGCATTAGTACAAAATAAAGGGGACGTACATAGTATGTAGTGTAGAACACAAACAGATGTCTGACATTGTCATGCTGTAAATCTGCTATATAATAAAGTCCTTGAATAACTATAGAAAATTAAAACAATAATAAGGATAATATCCACTCTTATTCCTCCCACCTTCATTACACACATCAAATCTCATAGTTGTGAAGATGAGACAACCCTGCAGTCAACACTCTCAAATCCTAGACAGCTGGCGTCACCCTTTTTGTTGATCCAAGCTACAAATCATGACGTTGAAACAGATGTGTGTGATCTTTTCAATTTCCAGCGCAGTTCTCTCCTCTTTCAGAGGATTAGCCTGCTGCTGATGGGGAGTTGTGTCTCCGCTTATGAATTCATTTTCATCCTCATAAACAACACCTGCTTCAAACGGCGCCTAAGCATGCCGGCGTGCGGCTCCAGAGCCGGTATGAATAACACTGATGCGGGCTTAATAAAATTGTCATCCAAAGACTTGCGTTATTGTCGCCGAGAATATCAATTTGTTGGGGCTTCGTACTGCAGAACCAGGTGGCAAATTAAATCAGGCTAATCTACTCTAATGACACGGGGAACTCGAGGATGACCAAATGGGTGTAGGACTCGTAATAAAAACAGTATCGGGGGATTTGTACAATATGGCTTTAGGAAATCTTCTGCATAATGGTGCGGCATTGTTTATTTAGTGTATGTTGTAGTGGAATTATGATCTAAAGAAGTAAGTGAGCAGAGGAGTAAAGAACGTTTGGCTTGTGAATCCTATAAATAAGGGAAAAAAGTGTGTGTGTGTGTGTGTGTGTGTGTGTGTGTGTGTGTGTGTGTGTGTGTGTGTGTGTGTGTGTCCTATAGAAATCCACCGTTGCTTTGATTACGCTTTAGGACCCAATGGAGGTTTATATACTCTTAACAACCACTCAGAAGTGACTCCATCCATCCATACATCCCTTATCTTCTGCTTTATCCTCTACTAGGGCGGTTCCCCATGCCCATCCAGGGGGGAACATTTCGGGCGTTGGACAGATACTCCCAGGACAGGACTCCAATCTATCATTGGGCACACACTCACTCACACAGACACACTCCATATGGGGCAACTTGGAGAATTCAATTGACCTTGATCCATGTTTTTGGACTGCGAGAGGAAACCGGAGAATCCGGAGGAAACTCACACAGACACGGGGAGAACATGGAAACTCCACCCACATTGGGATTTGAACTGGGAATCCCCAGCACTGAGAGGAGAACATGCTAACCACTGTTCCGCCACTAAGAAACGACTCAAGGGGCATTATTATAGCAATCTTTAGGTTTCAGTATATGTTCTTTTGTTACGGCACTCTGGGGAAAAGGCTTGAACTGTCCATCCATCCATTATCTTCTGTTTAATCCTCTACTAGTGTCGTGGGGGGGGGGGTTCTCCATTCCCATCCAAGGGATAACGTGGCACTGGGCAGATACACCCAGGACAGGACGCCAATCTAGAGCTTCAACTAAATACATAAAATATAAACTATTAGATGTTTGTTTAAATATAGGATTAAAGCAAGTCATTACATATTCAGCTTTTAATAAAATAATCACAGCCAGGCTTCTGAAGTTCATTAGACGCTGCTAAAAATTTAAAGCCGAGTTCTTTTTTAGATGAAAGACAAAAGAGCCTTTAAGCATCAAACATTTAATAATTGATTCGCTGATGCTGTTCATGTCTGGAACTCGCTGGAGATTTGTCAGCTGCACATTTATGCTGACAAGCCGGCTTTTATCAAACTCAGAAGCGCTTATGGTATCAGACCTGCCATGTTTCTAACCCGCGCCAAGACGATTCGTACCGCAAAACCTCCCCACCATCCGAATCCTGAGTGCGTAAACTGCATAAACCTGAAAACACATGAATATTACAAAGGACACTGTATTACGTTGCACTATAATTGAGGTAAAATTATGTAAACATTGTTTCATATTCATGTATTGTGTACTCAGTCGCTAAATGTCATTTTTAAATATGTTTAATGAGGGGGATAATTCATTATTTGTGTGTTATGCTGCATTACAGTTCGTCGTGTAAAGGTCATGGTGCTTCCCAGCATTTCGGTTGACTTCTGGAAGGTCAGGGTTTTTTTTAATGGGACGGCCATATTTAAGTATTGTGAATTTTTTTTTTATAATATATATTTTTTTTTATGACTCATTCATTTATCAAGCTCCCAGCTATGGCTCATCAAGGGGGACGCTCTGATCAAACACAACAGCTCTAATCAAACAACAAGAAGGAACAAAATTCTCATTTAGGAACATGTGAAAATCTGGCAGCAGGCCCTGAAGCGATATGGGTCTTAAATGAAGATGGAAGAGTTACAGACTGAGGCAGCTAGACAGATAAAGCGCCTTCATGTCATAACTGAAGATCCCACCACTGCCGGGTGTTCAGCTTTAGTTCAGAGGGAGCTCTAATCTAATTAAGATGGATTTCAAATCCTGATTTTGACAAAAAAGAGGGGGCCCATTATGATTTATCTACATACACAAGGCAAAAATATGGGTTCTGCCGCTGGTTTTTAAAATAACAAAGGTTCTCCTAACTCCAAATGCTTACGGACACACAATGAGCAGTGTGTCAACATTTACATTACGTCATTTAGCAGATGTTTTTATTCAAAGCGACTTGCAAGTTCAAGTTCAAGTTATTTATTTATTTAGCGCTTTTAAAACAGTACATTTGCCACAAAGCAGCTTTACAGAATGAAAAGCCTTTAAACCATGCATTGAGTCAATGTGAGGATCATTTTTTCAGCTTATTGATCATTTCTTTGATCTGTGTAAAGCCAGAAAACGGTATAAAAGTATATTAAAAAATATTTATTTCATTGCTATAAAGTTGAGTTATATTAACATATTTTACATATTTTTTTCTCATACTGTGCACACAAATAAAACAGCCGTGGGATTTGCTTCCTGATGTAGGCAGCGGTGAAGTCATTGCAGAGTGATGAGATTGATGCAGGTGGAGTTTTCTCCCATAACACAGAGTATTGATGCTATTCATCACCAGCCAGAGAAGATATAGAGAGTTCTACCTATAGACACACACCTCATATATCACAACACTGCTTAGCCCTGTTTACAACCAACAAGGGCAGTACATTGACCTGACTGTGTGAGTCTTGGACTGAGCAACTTCATCTTTAATGCATGTTTAATGATAAATATTTGGATCTGAAATTCACTGCATGTTTTGTAAAATAAACCAGAGTTCTGTAGATTCATGATTTTATTACGCACTTGCCAGTCACACGATAATGTTTACTTTTAATGGTATACATGTTAACTTGTAATTAGTCGCACTGTACCATTCAAATAGCAATCTACCAAAGTCAGACCCCACTTGGCTCTTAAAGGGAACGGCAAGTGACACGCTGATCGGTCTATTGCACGTGACGCCCAAAACATACCCATAAATTACTTTGTCACGATAGTAAAGACACACTGACACGCACAAAACTACGCTGCGGGATTGATGCTCGCTAAATAGAAATAAAATGAAGTCCCTTGAGCTGTTTCTTGGTGGCGGTTAAGAATAGATGAACCGCCACAGGTCCCTAAGAGTAAATATATTAATTATTGCGGTGATCAAAGCAATGGGGTGGATTTGGAGACACACAAACACACACACACTTGTGTATGTACTCCGTGACTTCATAAACCTCACATTATCCACTAAGAATCTGAGAATATATCCCAGTGGATGCCAATGACTATAGATCAGGGGTCTCTAACTCAAATTACCTGGGGGTCACTAACCAGGCTGTGTTTTCAATGAGGGGCCAGGTTAAAGAATTGCAACAAAAAGCAGCAGGAAAATGGAAAATCAACTATTTATATAATAACTATGTACACATATTGTAATTCAAATACATTTTGTACATTGTACATTCAAATACATTCAGTGTTTGCTCAGTGCTTGCTACGAGAAACTTGACAGTGGTTCTTCTGACACAAATGAGCCACATTTGCTTTAAGTGAGTTTGCAGTGGACACTCTGAAGATGGACCTGAGATGGGCATCGGACAGTCTGGATCTGTGCTTGGATTTATTAAATTTTACAGTTGAGAAGAGTTTTTCACACACATATGTACTTTTTTCCAAGTCAACTTTTCTTTTATTTTTCGAAAGTGACATTTTTGCTAACAAAATGTTTTTGCTGGGAATGGTGAGCGCATGCGTAGCGTAGTGTCACATCCACCTTACCTTCTGTACTTGCTATTCCCCTTCCTGCCACTGGTGGCGCTCGGAGTCCTTCTCCAGAGTTCTGATTACTACTTTCTGTTTATCTCTCTATCTCGCTATTCGGTTGGGTTGACTGTTGTGTCTGATCTTCGGTAATGCGCTCCCCTGCTACCTTCTGTTCTATGGATTACCTCTCTGGAGAGTTCGGTTTCCCGAGTGTCAGCGATCATCTTCATCGCAGCGTTACACAATCAATATGTTTACTGGGGTTTGAGTGCTGTTTTCAATAAACCAGTGACTGTTATACTGTTCATCGACTTTGGCTTCGTTTCTGAGTACAACCCGTTACACGTAGAGACGTGCAGCTTACGAGTGGGTTGGGCTTACGCAGCAGGCGCTAATCACCAGGCGTAAGCACAAAAATAAAGACAACACACAGACACACACAAACACCAAATTACAAATTAAGATAAAATATAAAAATTAACATAATAATGCATCAATAATTAAATTAAATTGCGGGCCAGATTATTATTATTATTTTTATTATTTTTTTTAAATGCTTATTTTCTTAACCCGTATAAGACTGCATCGCAGGCCGGATGTGGCCCGCGGGCCGGCACTTTGAGACCCCTGCTACAGATGGTAGCATGGCTAGTGGCTAACGGGCTATTAGCATCCATCCATCCATTATCTTCCGCTTTATCCTCTATTAGGGTCGCGGTAGGGTTCCCCATGCCCATCCAGGGGAGAACGTCTCGGGCGCTGGGCAGATAAACCCAGGACAGGGCGCCAATCCATCGCTGGGCACACACTCACTCACACACACTCTATATGGGGCAATTTGGAGAACTTAACTGACATGATCCATGTTTTTGGACTGTGGGAAGAAATCGGAGAACCCGAAAGGAAACCCACGCAGACACGGGGAGAACATGGAAACTCCACCCAGATAGGGATTCGAACCAGGAATCCCTAGCGCTGAGAGGCGAGGCTATTAGCATATATAGCATAAAAATGTGACCATCTGGACTGATTTAAATGATGAAGTCAAACAGTGGAAGAGTTGTGTTTTTCTTTTATAATTACGCATTATTTGTAGAATCCAGTTTAATATGTTTATATTTTTGAGCACGTAAATCAAACGATAACGCACTAGCACATGTGAAAGATGGCTACTGTACCTACAAACAACTTTGTCACAGTGACTCACTGTCTATTCTATATTTACAGTCCAGCATTATGATTTGGCCAGTCGATTTATCTGCTGACTTTCCTGTTACTGTGGATAAATGTGAATGGGTTACATTTGCTGGAGTTGCTTTCCCCGGGATTCTGCAAATCTTCAATAGGTTTTGTTATTGGGTTTAATGCCTCGGGCTAAAGGGCAACACTTCAGAGAGTATATACCACCCTGCTTCGGAAATAGGCTGCCTGTGAAGGCCTCCAGCCTTTATTAAGAGTTTTAATCTGGAAAATGAAGCAGTCTTCAGAGGTTCAGCAAAACGCTGAGCCTCACAGAAAGTCCAAGTTCAAACCTCACTTCGCAGGAACACTTAAGGTTTTGTTGCGAGAGGTTAATACTCAGCCGATCCAAACGTACCAAAGTAAGGTGGAAAAAGCTTGGTTCTGGTTCCTTGTGTTTTTAAACTTGTTTTTTTTTTTTTTAACTTGTTGGTGATGTCAGCTGGGGGACCGGCGATGCTGGAGTGCTGGGTGATGAGGGGGCGGTTGGTATTCCGTGTTTTCGGTGTTAATAGAGGTCCTATACATTCCACAAGACATTATACACACAGGTTGCAGGCCAGATGTAGAATAGTGATGAAGGTGCTGGACTGTGAACCAGAAGTTTACAGCTCAAGCTTTGTCAGTTTGTTGTGTTCATAAGCCTCAGTCGCACCTGATCTCAGGTCTTCACATCTGTCTCACGATATGGGAATTATCTTCCACTTAGAGGATGAAAACCTTCTCCCAATGCCAATCCAGAGAGAACGTTTTGGGCGCTGGGCAGATACACCAAGGACAGGACGCCAGTCTATCACTGGGCAAACACTCACTCACACACACTCTATATGGGGCAATTTGGAGAATTCAATTGACCTTGATCCAGGTTTTTTGGACTGTGGGAGAACATGGAAACCGGAGAACCCGGAGGAAACCCATGTGGACACGGGGAGAACATGGAAACTCCACCCAGATTGGGATTCGAACCGGGAATCCCTAGCGCTGAGAGGAGAACTTGCTAACCATTAAGCCACTGTGCCACCCCATCTGGGAATCTGTTTGCATTAAACTGCAAGTGGTTAGCACGTTCGCCTCTCAGTGCCAGAGTTTCCATGTTCTCCCTGTGTCCGCGTGGGTTTCCTCCGGGTTCTCCGGTTTCCTCCCACAGTCCAAAAACATGGATTAAGGTCAATAGAATTCTCCAAACTGCCCCATATAGAGTGTGTCTGTGTGAATGAGTGTGCCCAGCGATGGATTGGCGTCCTGTCTTGGGTCTTGCCCAGTGCCCGAAACATTCTCCCCTGGCTGGGCATGGATAAACCCCCCAATGACCCTAGAGGATTAAGTAGAAGATAATGTATGGATGGATGGATAGTAAATCCACAGGGTGCTTTTATATACTACATGTGTTCTGATAACCTTCATATTTGATCAGTTTTAGGGTTTTCTTTTGCAAATGAGAATCCATGCTTCGTTGTTTCTCCGCCTTCACTGGAGGAAATGGATTTGCAGGTTAGTAAGTCAGCCTTGTTGTGAGATTCTATCTCTACGTGCCTGCTGTGATTTGTTTCTGCGAGCACCAATCACGGTCAAGAAACCCACTGTGGCTGGATGAGGTTCGGCGTGCGAGTGCGACCTTCAGGACACGAAGCGAAGGATGGGGAGCCGAGTTCGTTATGTGTAGTGAGAGATTTGTCGGCAAGCGTCTGAGAGTGTCTGACCCTGATAGCTTTCAACCTTAAAGTATTTCTCCAAAGTTTTCTCTTTGATCTGCGATAATTACTCATACAGTCGCACTCGCAATATACAGGATTATCACGTCCTTTGAAAAGAAGATTTCATTTTAGGTATCAAACTATTGCTTTGAAGTTGTGACTTTTCTTTTTGCATGTATTTATTCAGATTTTTTTTTTTTTTTTTGGGGGGGGGGGTAAGCATGGCACAGTGGCCTAATGGTTGGCACATTCGCGTCTCAGTGCTGGGAATCCAGATTCGAATTCCGATCTTGGTGGAGTTTCCATGTTTTCCCCGTGTCATCGTAAGTTTCTTCTGGGGTTTTCTGGTTTCCTACCACAGTCCAAAAACATGCATTTAAGGTGAATCAGCTGCTCTAAATTGCCCCAATATAGTGTAGATAGATAGATAGATAGATGGACGGACGGATGGATGGACGGACAGACGGATGGTAGCAGTAACAGTATAATAAAAAAAAATAGACAGTATTTTAATAGAGGGAATTAATTTAAAAATATATATTTACAAGTGTTAAGTGTGTAATAATAAAAATAAAGTGTCCAGTATGGGTGGAGACCTAAGTGGTACTGTGCAAAATATCCATCTATCCATCCATCCAACCATCTTCTGCTTTACCCTCTATTAGGGTCGCGGGGGGTTCCCCATGCCCATCCAGGGGAGAACATTTCGGGCGCTAGGCAGATACACCCAGGACAGGATGCCAATCTATCGCTGGGCACGCACTCACTCACACAGACACACTCTATATGGTGCAATTTGGAGAACATCCATGTTTTTGGACTGTGGGAGGAAACCGGAGAACCCGGAACCCGGAGGAAAGCCACACGGACACGGGGAGAACATGGAAACTCCACCCGGATGAGAGGGTGCACTGAGAGGGGAACAGGCTACCCACTAAGCCACCGTGCCACCCCTGTGCAAAATACAGTGTATGTCTTAGGGAATGAGTATGTCCCCTGGATGGTGGAACCCCTCCTTCTCGCGACCCTAATTATAGGATTAAGCAGAAGACGATGGATGGATAAAAAGACGAGATGTGAGGAGTTCTACCCAAGATCTATGATCGTTGATACAATTTCACACAAATACACATCTGCATAAACACGTTTCATCCATCAGCAGATTATTTCCAGCGGATGTTCTTTAAATCCAAGTTAAAAGGCGTTAGCCTGCATTCTGAACCATACAAAATGTTGCAGTGGGTGGATTGAGCCCCAAGGTTTAAATTCTGTAAAGTAATAGCAACAGCATCTCTTGCATCTTCACTTTCAGCCGCAGTGATCGATGTATTTATGGAAGCCTGCTTAATTGGAAGGACTAAAAATTTCGGCAGAGGCTCACCGTGTAATGGAATTAGCTTCATTAGCTACTGTGCATGCAGATGATTGAGAGGTCGTGCTCATGTGGATACAGAGCACTGTCAGGTCACATCACATCTCCTGCATGACTCTCGAACAGCACAGTTAATATGGAGGTTTTGATCTGTCCAGACCTCCTGGAATACATTACTGTAGGGTGTGATCATCGGCATATTCCATCCGAATTTAGATCATTAGCAAAGATTTGAATTAAGCAGGTGGTACACGAGCTTTCAAGATGTTATTATCTATGCAGACAAACTGGCATCGTTATCTTTCGCTTAATTTCTTTACTAGTGTCTTGGGGGTGGGGGGTTCTCATGCCCATCCAGGGGAGAACATTCCAGGTGCTGGGCAGATCACTCACTCACTCACAGCGACACTATTTACATTTATCCATCCATTCATTATCTTCTGCTTTATCCTCTACTAGGGTCGCGGGGGGGTTCCCCATGCCCATCCAGGGGAGAACGTTTCGGGCGCTGGGCAGATACACCCAGGACAGGGTACCAATCTATCGCTGGGCACACACTCACACACACATACACACTCTATATGGGGCAATTTGGAGAATTTAATTGACCTTGATCCATGTTTTTGGCCTGTGGGAGGAAACCCGAGAACCCAGAGAAAACCCACGCTGACACGGAGAGAACATGGAAACTCCACCCAGATGGGGATTCGAACCAGGAATCCCAAGTGCTGAGAGGCAAACGTGCAAACCACTAAGCCACCATGTCGCCCTTATTTACATTTAGATCAGCCAATTCACCTTGAATCCATGTTTTTGGACTGTGGGAAACCGGAAGACCTGGAGGAAGCCCACACGGACACGGGGAGAGCATGGAAACTCCACCCAGATTGGGATTCGAACCTGGATCCCCAGCACTAACCTCCTGAGACCCGGACTTTTCCTTGGTGTGCATTTTGAATTTCTCCTAGCTATTTGGGATTAGTAGGACCTAATAAGTATAAAAACTAAACTTTGTCTTTGTACTGTAAGTAGTTTTTGCAAAAATCATTGTCTTCATATGAGGACAATGGGTCTATCTTACGGTGTGATAAAATAAGGAAACAATTTACTAACACATTACAAAACTATTTCTTTCAAACTGTAAACATTAGGCTATATCAATAAAAGTGCAAACAACCTAATCTATTGAAAAAATACAATATTTGCCTCTGAGATACAGCACTAATAAAAAGAAAGCAGTCCGTTTTCTGGTCTGGAACAATCTTACTTGCCTAAGTGAAATTCTGCAAAACATTTGCATCCAGTCTGCAAGCAGAGGAAAACATTGCATGTCATACACTGAACACTAGACTTCCCAGAGCAGCCTTGCACTCTGCAACACATTGGGCTTTTCATGTCAACCATCTCTGGTAGATCTATGATGGAAGTAGTGCAGACTGAGACATGGGGGACTGGAGTGACCAGAGATCTTTTGATTGGTTGTGGACCATGTGCATTCTCCTCCTCTGCAGCTGCAACATGAGCATCACACTTGTTGAGGAACACCTGAGCCACTCAATGAGAAACTCAAATAGCTTCTTGATATTTCTTTTTGGGATACCATTTTCCTTATTATTTCTGCGATACAGCAGCCAGCGGTTAGCCAGAGCAAGATCAGTGAAGTGCATCAACATCTGAATTGTCCACTTCTTCGTTTGCATGCTCATTAGGTAGTAGCTCATCATCCAGTCCACCAAGTCAACTTCACCCATCTTGAAATTGTACTCACACACAATGCTTGGTCGCCTGACAGTCACATTGTTTTTCTTCCTTGGACCACCGCTGGCAAATGTCCGCTGGCTGTTCAAGACACATTCAGTCAAGCCATTGAGTATTCGATCCATAAAAGTTTCAGTTTCTCTTGCCTTCTGAAATATCATAATCATTGACTACTTTCAGATGGCTCCTTAGAAGAATCGATCATGTGTTATTGTGTCCGACAAGGATGCGGAATACATTGGACCAAAACATTCTTGTTTGTGGGTAAGGAACACAGGACATAATGATTGCTGCTCCAAAAAAGTGGTATATTTCATCAACCAAAGTGTTGAGATACCTACCACTGTTGGCAAGTGATGTGGCATTTGTGCAGTCAGCAAGGAGCTTCATCAGCTTTGTAACCATGTACTGCTCCACATAATTTAATGGCTGCCAGTCTGCTCACTCATTAGGTTTATCATCTTGACCCTGAAACTGGACTAAGTCTGGGGTAAATGGAGCAGACATCCAAAGCTCTTCACATCCATTTCTTGGTCATGCCCTAGGCTTGCCACATCCTAGCTTAGCCAAGTCACATTCATGATTTTTAACATGTTGTGGTTTATGCCCATGTTTGTGTTCTTTGTTGTTGTGGTACACTGCACTGTGGTACACTTCACTGTGGTACAACATCACTGTTGCTACCTTCAATGAAGTGGTCATCAGATGGTACATAATCTTCATCTGAATCAGATTCTGGTGAATCAGAAGGTTGTTGTTGTTCCACAGGTCTTAGGTCAGAAACTAGTAAATTACATGTACTGTACTCTTCCATAGCAGCATCATCATCTTCACCATCTGATAAATCTTCAATGTCATAATTATCTACAATTGAATTAAGTAATTGTTCTGCTTTTGACATTGAAATGATCCCTGTAATGTTAAAATAAAGCAGAACCAACTATGTAATATAGTCCCAATGTCCTCAAATGAGTACTTGATGTTTGACGATGTTGTAGCTTTCTATAATTCCTAAAATATGTCAAAAAAGCATACCATCTGAAGCTAGAGACGGTACTGTACATAAATAAACTAGTTGCAAACAAAGAATTTAGCTAGAATTTTTACCTGGCCCATGTTTCTGTCTGGACTGACCATACAAACTTTTGGCTGTGTTTCCCACCATCTTGTTTTTAATTAACTGAGTGTAATGTTGTCAGGTGACCACTAGATGGTACGGGCAGTGTCTCCGTATGAGGCCAAAGGGTCTACGTTTAAAAAAATTAAATATTATGGTGTGGAGAAGCAAAAATGCAATGTACGCATATGAGGACGCAGGGTCTCAGGAGGCTAACAGGCAGACGTTACAAAGCTGTGAGCTTTCGGCTATAACATCTACACTGTTTGCAGGTCTTTGTTTTTTGGTTGGAATTGTTTCCTTTCTTGCAGGATTGTTGATTGCCGTCTCACTGTGAGAATTCCCAGCTTGACTAAAGATCCGCACGCTGACACATTTGTCATTCACTTGGCAACAACCAGCAGGCACAATCGACCTAATCAGAAATGACAGGAACAAACAGGAGCTAGTCTTTATATATGATTTTATTTTAAGATGTGGCACTCAGTGGTTTAAATACTAGTGTACACTCGTGTTTGTGTGTATACTGACCGAACCTGGTCATAGGTGAGACTCCGTGTGTCTGATGGGTGAACGGGCTAGGGGATTCCTTCGGTTTGTATCACTCTGTGCGGAGTGTCTCTAGGCTCTGCAGAGTTAACTGAGTATAAATATGGCTACTGAGTGACGACCAGCTGACCTTATATACAGAATAGAGCAGGAAGGACGGTGCAGAAGTGAATTTTAGATTGTAAGCTTTTAGAATATATTAATTAGGATTAATTAATTAATAGGATTGCTCTGAACAATCTGAAAAGTGATTTCTTTTTTTGAATATATATATATATATATATATATATATATATATCCTTAACCCAGCCCCAAAATATAATTAATTAAAATAATTATATATATATATATATATATATATATATATATATATATATATATTTTTTTTTTTTTTTTTTTTTTTTTTTTTTTTTTTTTAAAGACGGGGTAGATAAAAAAAAACAACCCTCTTACCCCATATGTGTGACTTAGTACAAGCATTTGGTTAAAAATTAAGGCGCGACAATTAAAAGTAGCTGTTATTTGTGTGATTTCAGCTGTAAAAATACAAAACATTACAAAACATTTCACATACAGAGACCAGACTGACTGAGGTCTCAAAATCCAAAATAATAAAAAAAAATAATACATAAATTAATGAGCAAATACATTTAAAATATAAATGAGGAATAGTGGGCCTTAAATCCTTAATGAAGAGACAAAATGTACAGTCCTAATACAAAAGATTAGAGGAAAAGTGAGTGACGAAGAAGCTCAGCCAATTACGGACAATCCAGAGAGGGTCTGTTGGTAACATAATTTTTTTTTTTTTTTTTTTTTTTTTTAAAGGGTCGCAAACTTTGTAGAATTTTCTTATAAAACTTTTCGTAATAGATTGCATTTTTTCTAATTCTAACACATTAATAATTTGTCTAATACATGGAGCATGTAGGACGCAGCTCCAGCTTTTAGGACGCAGCTCCACTTTCACTTCATATTCAAACCCATGCATTTTCACTTCATTTGCACCTCAGCTTCATCTTTGTACTTTTAACTATGAATTATGGGCACTGATTGCTGTGACCCGCAGAGGTTATTTAGTTTTTCGGCGATAATATGCTTTGTGAACCATTAATCTGTACATGGTCATTTGACAGGCATGTTTCAGTTTGATAAATGAGGGCTGTGGGCCTCATCTTTGCTAGTGCAGTATGAAATAAACACTTCAGGCAGCCTGCCAGTTTCTTTCACTATTTGTGGCGCTGCTCATTAATAACCCCAGAAAAACCCACGCGTTTTGAAATTTATTTATTTATTTGAAGGCTGAAGTTTCTTTGCTCCATTGTTTTGCAATTGCTAAATCTCATTTGTTTGTTGATGGCGAGCATCGAATTGAATTTCTATGTCTTGATTTATCTTAATTGTGCGATTGGGCTGCCTGACTCAGACGTCCGGGTGTGGTTATGCTGACTCAGTTGGAGAATCAGTGATGGGTGGGAGCTTGGTGTTTCGTGTAATAGGATTAATGCTGCTGTCGGAATTTTAACTAAGCAGATTGCAGTTAAGTTCTGATTAATTAACTTCCAATCAATTAACTTCTGATTAATCTTTATCAAGTTAAATGAAAAGGTATTTTCCCAGGGCAGCTCGGTGGCTTAGTGGTTAGCACGTTCGCCTCTCAGCACTAGGGATTCCCGGTTCGAATCTCCATCTGGGTGGAGTTTCCATGTTCTCCCCTGTGTCCGCGTGGGTTTCCTCCCACAGTCCAAAAACATGGATCAAGTCAATCGAATTCTCCAAATTGCTCCATATAGAGTGTGTCTGTGTGAGTGAGTGTGTGTCCAGCGATAGATTGGTGTCCTGTTCTGGGTGTATCTGCCAAGCACCCGAAACGTTCTCCCCTGGATGGGCATGGGGAACCCCCCGCGACCCTAATAGAGGATAAAGCGGAAGATAATGGATGGATGTGTGTGCACACAAACTTTACTTCAATCCATCCATCCATTATCTTCCGCTCGATTGACTTGATCCATGTTTTTGGACTGTGGGAGGAAACCCACGCGGACACGGGGAGAACATGGAAACTCCACCCAGATTGAGATTCGAACCGGGGGGCTGGAGGCGGGTGCTAACCACTAAGCCACCGAGCTGCCCTGGGAAAATACCTTTTCATTTAACTTGATAAAGATTAATCAGAAGTTAATTGATTGGAAGTTAATTAATCAGAACTTAACTGCAATTGCCCATCCAACGTCTCGGGCGCTGGGAAGACACACCCAACACAGGACAGCAATCTATCGCTGGGCACACACTCACTCAAACAGACACACTCTACATGGGGCAATTTGGAGAATTCGATTGAATTGATCGATATTTTTGGACTGTGGGAGGAAATCGGAGAACCTGGAGGAAACCCATGCGGACACACGGAGAACATGGAAACTCCACCCAGATTGGGATTCAAACCGGGAATCTCTAGCGCTGAGAGGAGAACATGCTAACCACTTAGCCACCGTGCCGCACTACTGTCCTTTAATAGTTTCTATAAATCTAAGGCAGTTTGTAGAAACTTAAGATTAAGGAATGTGGGAATAGCCAAACATTAGTGCTTTTTATCATTTATTATGCTACAGATAGCGGACAAAACCTACAGCGACGTTCTAAACGTTCCGATTTGAAGAGCAGGAAGGAAGCGTTCGTCAGGACCGATCAAAACGTATCGGAATTCAATCGAGGTCATCTGGCAGGTCAAACCTCGGCTTTGTTTCGTCTCCCTCGCAATCTTTGTGCCAGTGATTTTTCTAATGGCTCGCTGTTGGCTTTTGTATGTGGATGGAATTAATGTTTGAACAGAAATCATTACCAGCCTGCTGGACTGAGGTGTACGCCCGAGAGCAGAGGTCTTTATTCTTCATGCAGGGTTTGGCTGGAGTCAGTCTGTCTTGATGATTAGATCAGCGTCTGGGAGTCATGCTTCAATGCGGTGAGAGCTTCTGGACCTGACTGAGAAATCTTTACCAGAATTACATGCCACTCTTTTTTTTTTTTTTTTTTTTTTTTTTTTGCAGAACGTTGGTGGATTTAAAGAGATTTTACTTTACGAACTGAAGAATCCCAGCTAGTTTACCATGTCAGTCTTAATCCATGGATATGAGCAGAGAATTTGTCTTATAACCTCCTCTAGGCGAGATGCGTCTGAGGCGTATTCAGGGAAAATGGACTGAATCCTGCTTCGGAAGATGAAAGATGAAACTAATTAAATTAAAATAGATAAAAAATATTCTATGTTTTCGTCACTGCTTTAATAATTCTGTTAATTAAATATCAGTGATGATATTTGCTTCTGCCAATTAGAGAAAGTGATGTGGTGGTGCAGTGGTTAGCGACTCCACCTTCCAGAATAAAGGTCTGTGATTTTTTTTTTTTTTAAGCCTAAAAACCCAAACCACGTAGAAATCTCAGAAATCCCAGTGATGTCAGATTAAGTCATATTTCCTTCAGGCGTGTTCTTTTGAGTGCTTTTTATTGTTTACTTTTTTTTTACACTGACTTTACATCACCATCTCTTTGTGTTGACTCAATTGACCCAAATCGAAACAGCTCTTGAAATATAGATGATATAGAAACTATATCGACCAATCGACTTTGTTCCATCTTCCTGAATTATGTATCCCCCTATCCCCACAGCCCGGCTCTGAAACTCTGACAGTCTTTCTTCAGGGTTCGGCCCATGGGAGTTTAAGCCTGTCCACTTATGATAACTGTTGCAAGGTCATGCACTGATGTTGGACCAAAGGCCTCATCTTTCATCATCTGTATTCCAGTTTATCCCAGAGGCAAAAAAAAAAAAATCAGTGGTACGTGCAGATCACTGAATTTTCTTCTTAGTAAACGCACTAAACCATGTCAGATTATGATGGAAAAGAAACGCTCCTTTCTCAAACTACTGACTCAAAGTTGGAATGTAACTAAAACTTACAGCCTTTTAATGTAATGCTAAAAAGACGAACCACAAAAGTCTTAATTAAGATGGAAGCTTATCTGACTGTAGCTCAGGTGGAATTGGACAATAAAACTGTTCTAATTCTACTCCATATGGACAAACTTGGGCGGCATGGTGGCTTAGTGGTTAGCATGTTCTCCTCTCAGCACTAGGGATTCCCGGTTCGAATCCCCATCTGGGTGGAGTTTCCATGTTCTCCCCGTGTCCGCATGGGTTTCCTCCAGGTTTTCCGGTTTCCTCCCACAGTCCAAAAACATGGATCAAGTCAATTTAATTCTCCAAATTGCCCCATATAGAGTGTGTCTGTGTGCGTGTGTGTGTGCCCAGCGATAGATTGGCGTCCTGTCCTGGGTGTATCTGCCCAGCGCCCGAAACGTTCTCCCCTGGATGGGCATGGGGAACCCCTCCGCGACCCTAATAGAGGATAAAGCGGAAGATAATGAATGGATGGACAAACTTATCGTATAAAAGTATCTCAAAATTCATGGAATTGAATTTAGCCCCATTGTCAAAGTTGTGAAAAAGAAATTGGGCATCTACTTATGCTGGGATAGGAATAATATACCCACCAAATAACCCCTGCTCTGTGGTGGTACTATTGGGGTTCTGACCATTAGAACGGAGTAAAGGGGACGTACACAGTATGTACTGTAGAACACAAACAGATGGACTACAGAATACAATTGTAGAACTACAAAGTCTTTACAGGAAGTGGAACTGGGAACATGGATGAGCAAAAAGGGGCATGTCAGATTTTGCCTGTTACTGTGCATATGAAAACATTTAAACAGGTTTGTTAACTACTCAAGTAGAACGGCTTAGTTAAGTCTGATTGGCTGGTTAAGCCGGCCTGTATTATTGGTTTCCACTATAATAATTAAAATAAGTGTTAAAACCAAACTCAACATTTGTTCTATTTAGACATCGGTTTCATTCCATAATGCTGTTCTACATCCCATGATGCATTTTGCCGTAATTTCACAGATTTTAGGTGAAGAGATTCATAAATCATGTTTTATTATGTCAGCATGGCTTCTTTACGTTGATTAATGAAGGGAATCTGCATGGAGGTGCACCGCTGGGTGGATGCTGCAGCAAATGATGTTCTCAGGACTAACTGAAACACGACGACACACAGTACTCTGGAATCCTGCAGTACACTCAGAAGAACCCAGGTCTGCTTCAACATGCTTCAGCGTCTTGCACATGCTTCAGCGTCACACACTGATTACTGATTCATAATAAATATATTACAGATTTGCAGCCATATTCATGACGTGTGCTCAACATACTCCGGCTAAACTGTCTTCCTCTTTCTCTTTTTCTCTCTCTCTCTCTCTCTCTCTCTCTTTTCTATTTCTTGCGCTCTCTCACTCTCTCCTTCACGCTCTCTCTCACTCTCTCTTTCTCTCTCACTCTTGCTTTTTCTCTCTCTGTTTTTCGTTCTCTGTTGTTCTCTCTCTCCTTTATGCTCTCTCTGTCCCTCTCTCTTTCTCTCTCTCTTTTCTATTTCTTGCTCTCTTATTCTCTCTCTCTCTCTCTTCTTCACGATCTCTCTCCCTCTTTCTTTCTCTCTCACTCTTGCTTTTTCTCTCTCTGTTTTTTTTTCTCTGTTGTTCTCTCTCTCTCCTTCAGGTTCTCTCTCTCTCTCTCTCTCTCTCTCTCTCTCTCTCTCTCTCTCTCTCTCTCTCTCTCTCTCTCTTTTTCACTCACTCTCTTGCTCTCTCTCTCAATTTAATTCAATTTGTGTTGTCAAGGCAGAGTATATACAAAATTGCAAAAATTAAATATATAATTAAAATATAAAAATACATTAATTGATAAATATATAACGGTGGCTTAGTGGTGGGCATGTTCTCTTCTCAGCGCTAGAGATTCCTGGTTCGAATCCCAATCTGGGTGGAGTTTCCATGTTCTCCCCGTGTCTGTGTGGGTTTCCTCCGGGTTCTCAGGTTTGCTCCCACAGTCCAAAAACATGGATCAAGGTCAATTGAATTCTCCAAATTGCCCCATGGAGTGTGTCTGTGTGAGTGAGTGTGTGTGTGTGTGTCCAGTGATAGATTGGCGCCCTGTCCTGGGTGTATCTGCCCAGTGCCCGAAATGTTCTCCCCTGGATGGGCATGTCCCCCCCCCCGTGACCCTAATAGAGGGTAAAGCGGAAGATAATGGATGGATGGATGGATTAATAAATAATATAGCTCTTTTTCTTTGTTTCTCACTCTCTCTCTCTCTCTCTCTCACTCTTTCTATTGTGTTCTCTCTCGCACTCATTTTCTTTATCACTTTCAATCTCGCTCGCTTAGTCTCTTTCTCTCTCTCTCTCTCTCTCTCTCTCTCTTTCTCTCGCTTTATTCACACATACCAGGTGTGTTTGTATCATTTGTCGCGTTCTCATGCAGCCCCATCGACGCAGAACGCTGCCTTCCGGAGCACCGCCTTATTTTTCATCACAAACCGCTTCAGTCCGTCAGTTTATCTCTCCTGCAGCCTCTTATACCATTTCCCTTCCGTCAGCCTATTCCACCGAGATAAGATGGCACCTTCTAGTTGATAGAGCAGGGAGAGGCCATAATCTACTCGGCACCGACATGAATACAGCTCTGCATCCTTTTCTTCCGCCGTTGTGGTGTGGGTCGATGTGTCGGGTTTATTAAGAGGCTTAGTGGATTATTGCCATTGATAATTCCATTTCATCATCATAATTCTTTTTGTTCCGCAATTGTTTGAATCAAGTGGAAACCGGCGGTGCAATTAAGAGCCTGAGTGAATTTCCCAAAGCCCTTTCTGATGTGTGACAGTCCACTCGTATTCGAAACACGACGACGCGTCACGTTTTCACGCTGCATGTCGGCTCTTTCACAGTCGACTTGATGGAAGTAAAAGGTGTGGAGGAGCCAATTAAAGGCCTTTGTGTCTGATGGTTCGAATTGTCATGCGTTGAATTTTTTTACATTGGGACAATAAGGTTTACACAGTGACTTTATTTCATTAATTAAATATTATTAATGATTGAGCTGTGTGTGAGATATGTGCTTGTGTGTGGGGGGGTGTGTTCAGCATCAGCAAGATCATTGCAATTAGTGCTGTCTTTTTTTTATCGCAAGGAAAGGCTCCTTTATTGCGATCTGAGTATCTGCTGTAGCGCTGACCTGGAGGTCATCAAGTTAATTCTGCCGATCTCGTCAGGATTTATTAAAACCAGAAGTTCTAACACTTGTGTTTGTTGGTCATTGAGTTTATCTCAAGCTTTTAAGTGTCTATGATCATTAACTTTCATCCATCCATCCATTATCTTCCGCTTTATTCTGTACTAGGGTTCTGGGAATGCCCATCCAAGGGACAAGGTTTCGGGCGCTGGGCAGATACACCCAGGACAGGGCGCCATTCTATCACTGGGCACACACTCACTCACACAAACACACTCTATGGGGCAATTTGGAGATTTCAATTGACCTTGATCCATGTTTTTGGACTGTGGGAGGAAACCTGAGAACCCGGAGGAAACCCACATGGACACGAGAACATGGAAACTCCAGCCAGATTGGGATTCGAACCGGGAATCCCTAGAACTGAGAGGAGAACATGCTAAACCACTAAGCCACCTCATTAACTTCCTTTTCACCAAAAACAATATTTGCTGTTTCTCAGTTTGTTTTTTTATCATGACTGCCTCTCTATGCTGGGGATCCAGGTTTGAATCCCAATCTGGGTGGACATTCCATGTTCACTACATGGATTTTCTCCAGGTTCTCCGGTTTCCTCCTACAGTCCAAAAAAACATGGATTCAAGGTGAATTGGCTGCTCTAAATTGCCCTGCAGAGAACTGTAGGTTGTGTTTTGTTTAACGCACACCGTGGTCTTTACACTTCAAAAACAGAAACCTGTTTAAGGATTTCCATTTTCACCTTCCTGTTGTTTTCTTAACATCCTTTCTGCCGTCATATTCGTCCACCGTTTCTTTCCGCGAGCCGGAACAACGCAAGTGATGACGTCTGAGATAGATGGCAGCGAAGGCCATCTAATGCTGAATTTAATTCCGCCGCGCTGACCGTAATGGCTTTTTATCGACGGATTGAATCCCAGCAGGTTCTGAATCGGTCGCAGTGGACATGAAATTGAAGGGAACCGGCTCTCGCTCCGTCCCAACCCCTCCAGCCGATTCACCCACAGATCCTTGTTCTGGTGAGCTTGAGTTCTGCTCGCGGTTCAACATGGCTGCCTGCTTTTTATTGACCTCTCAGGAGTCCTTCATGATTTGATCGTGTGTCTCTTTATTCGTCCATGACGCTGATTGTGGCAACACTTGGCGGAATTTAGATAATATACTGAGTGTTGAATTAAACGAGAATCACAGGCTTTATATTCACTTGGATTCAAAAGCCTTAACAATTGCACTTTGTTTACACCTGGGTTTATTATAAGTCTCCATGGTGATGAGCCAAGATGTTGTCTCTGTCTTGGTTATTTTTGTTGCCACGTGGGAGTTTTGTCAGCTGTTTAAAATCTACATATTTTGGACAAACATACGCTATAACTGTTTGGACTGGTTCAATTGTTTGCGTATTGACTCCGTATTAAGCCGTATCGAATGTATTAAGTAGCAAGTGAACATCAACACACTTTATCCCCTGTAGATAAAGATGTAGATCTCAGGCTTGGATGTGTTGGGGTTGTAATCTGCGATCAGTGTGTGCTGGCGTTTCACCTCTTCATCCACCTCATCATTAATGGGGGGGGAGGGGGTGGCGCTGAAATGATGCTGTTCCGGGGCGCCATCTTATCTATGTAGAGATAAGAGGGGAGAACGTCTCGGGCGCTGGGCAGACACACCCAAGACAGGGCGCCAATCCATCACTGGGCACACACTCACTCACTCAAACACACTCTATATGGGGCAATTTGGAGAACTCAATTAACTTGATCCATGTTTTTGGACTGTGGGAGGAAACCGGAGAACCTGGACGAAACCCACACAGACACGGGGAGAACACGGAAACTCCACCCAGGTGGGGATTCTGGAATCCCTAGCGCTGAGAGGCGAACGTGCTAACCACTAAGCCACCGTGCCGCCCCTGCGTCAATCAATTACTTATTAATTAAATGCTATGCTTTATTATTAGCTCTAACTGCCTTCCTTGTCTGTTTCTTTTGAGGTGTGACCGGCTTCCTGGAGGTGTAGTCAGACCTTCATCCATGGCCCTGCCGACGAATACTGGATGGAACCTGAATATTAATTGGACTGGTGGTCCTACAGGACCCCCTTAATGGACTCACATATAGTTTTCCAGTTGTTAGAGTTTTTCCATTTGTTAAATATCTACATAGCTGTCCTACACTGTTGTTGCTGTCTGGCCGTTCAAGGAGGATGAACCCCCCACTGAGTCTTGGTCATCCCAACGTTTCTTCCTTACAACATAACAGGTAGTTTTTTCTTGCCACTATCGCTTCAGCTTGCTCTTTGGGGGTTTAAAAGCTTTTCATTCTGTAAAGCTGCTTTATGACAATGTACTGTTGTAAAAAGTGCTGTATAAATAAATAACTTTAACTTGAACACAGCTACAGTACATGAATCACTAAATAAAATGATTTATGTTTGTAGTAGACAAAATATAAAATATAAATTACTCTTAGCGATGCTTTTTATACTATATTTGTAATTTTGTAGTGTAAGAGCATAAAGTGAACATCAAACGTGATCTAAAGTCATATTTGGATCTAGGTCTTAGGCTTTAGTCTTGAAAAGCAATCCTGTAAAACCTCATCCAACAGAGATAGACATCAATAGATGGTATCTGAGGCACCTGCCTGATGAGCCTTTTAAAGTGTTTTCATTTTCCGAAAGTGGGATTTTCATGAAGGTGCACGTTCAGAATATTTAAAAAGGTTTACTTCAGTTGCACCATAGGGCTCGAATAAAATAATGTGTGATGTAAGTGGTCGAATGAAGAAACTATGATGCTTCATGGGTAATGATGTGGTTTGTAGTTCATTCTGGCAGTTTTAATAAAATCTCATCTCATTATCTTTGGCTTAATCTTATACTAGGGACTAGGGCAGTGCTTCTCAAATAGTGGGGCATGGAGGGCCCATAACAAGAAATCACAGAGCAAGTGATATTAAGTGTACTGAACAAACCCTCAAGAGACAACACGGAAAAAAATTTAACAGGGATGAGGAGAGAAAGGTGGAGAGAGACGAAGATAATGAGAGCAACAAAAGTCAACCGAAAACTAAATGTCGAAGAGTATGTAGCGCCTGGCTTCACTGTAACTGTAACTTCACTGTAACTGTAACTTCACTGTAACTAAGGTGGAGACGAAGAAAGACTGGAGTGTCTGTTGCATCTAATAAATGTTAAATGTTGGCAGCGGACAGCGTGAAGCCAAATAGATGAAGGCATCACTTAAAGACATTAAAAGACCCCAATCACGCTGATAACCACTTGAGTTTTTAAATCGTAAACGTGACGAGTATAACCAGCAAATATTAACGCTTTATGAAAGCTACTTCAGAAAAGCTGTGCGCTGCAAAACGGACGCGTTGGAGACATTAGTTCTGACTTCCTCAAAAAAAAAAAAAAAGAACAGCACAAATTGTTGTATTCATTTTTGTTTTGTTGGTTAAAGTGTTAATAAATTGTGCTCCTGAATTAATGTTGCTGATGAATTTGAATTTATTATTATTTATTGATTTTATTTAATTTCATTTTTCAGTATCAAATGCCAGTCAGTTCAAAAATGTTTCACGTTTAAATAAGGATTTTATTTGTTTCTGTTACAAACTAAAAAACAAAGTAAATAAAATTATTCGTTGTTCTAGGTTGATCTATATTTCTTTCTTTTTTGTATTCTTTATTGTTAATAAGGATACATTGTTATACATTGTTAAAGAGGTGTATTTATAACAAATTTATAGACAAATCATACTACAGTGGGCGTGTAAAAATAATTTATCCAATTTTTGATACATTTGGGGGGATAAATCATGTGGGGGGTGAGGTGAGGGGGGGTGTGCGTGTGGGGGGGGGCGCAAAATGTTTTCTTCTTCCTAGGGGGGGGCTTAACAGAAAATAATTGAGAATCACTGGACTAGGGTCATGGGGCCATGTGTAGATTCCCCATGCCCATCCAAGGGAGAATGTTTCGGGTGCTGGGCAGATACACCCAGGACAGGGTGCTTTTCCAACACACACTTTTTGGGCACACACTCACTCACCCAGTCAATTTACCTAGAATCCATAGTTTTGGACTGTTGGAGGAAACCCACATGGAAACCCACGTGGGGAGAACATGGATTTTGAACCTGGGTCTCCAGTGCAGAGAGGCATATGTGTTAACCACTATGCCACTGTGATGCCCAGATTTAAGAAAAATGACTTTGTTCTTTTTAAAAATCACGTGTCCTCAGAAAGACCATGGTTTGGGTCAAACGGGTCAAACCATTTTTAGAATTTATAACGATGACTAATACAAATCACCCATAATGAGTGGTCTGTTTGAATGTCAGTCATCACTCATCGCACTTATGGACAAAAGGTTGTTATTAGTACCGGTTGTTGCTTTGATTACTAATTATAGGACAAATTCACAGGAAATATGTGACATTAGAGCATAGGGCTGTTTCTGGGTCAGTGCTATAAAGCTCTTTAAATCCCACCAAGTAGTATGGCTGAAGTGCCCTTGGGCAAGGCTCCTAACCCCAATTGCTCCCTGGGCACCCTATACAAGACCGCCGTGGGCCCACTTCATGTGTGCCCACTTCACTGTGTGTGTGTATGTGTGTGTGTTTCATAGATTGGTTGAATTTGAAGGACAAATTCCTTTGTGTGTAAGTACAGTAGGCAAAATAGATCACTTTATTATTTTATCAGTTTATCAGAAGAAGCTGCACTGCAGAACGCATATCGGAAACAAACAAGACCTTTTTCTTAGTTTGTCCTTTGCAAGTTCTCCATGTCAGACAGACCTATTCAAGTGGCACTCCATCATGCTGTCAGTCGAGGTGGAGGTTTCATAGCTCTTTAATTAAATTCCTTATGTGATGACATTTATTTGGCCCAAAACTTTCCATTGTTTGCATCATGCCTCCTGATTTACAAATCGACTCCAGTTACTCAGCAAATGGAGCTTGGCAGAGGAATAGAAATGTCTGGACCGAACGTGGTGATGTGAGGTAGAAAAAGAGAATGCACAAAGAGAATGAGTCTCAGTCTGAGTCCCATTTCTTTGCATCGCCCTGAGTTTTGATGAGGGGCTGCATGGTGCATGGCATTGTTTCAACAACCTTATAAAGCATTACATTATATATGTGACCACAACCAATTATGCTGATAGAGTCCCAGTCCCAAAAAAGACTTTCCAAAAGTGAGCAGATGTGTTGGTTTCATAAGTCCCCTACAGTACCAGTCCAAACTTTGGCCACACCCCCTTCTTGCTCCATTCTTTATTTTCTCCACTTACCATATAGATGGACTTTGTAGTTCTACAATTCCAGACTGTAGTTCATCTGTGTTCTTTGTTTTTTTTAGTCCCCTGTTGGTTCTCCATTGGTTCTCTATTGGTCAGGAGCATCACAGAACACTGACACTGATGTGGTGAGGGGGGTTTTAGTGCAGCAGTGCTTTACCTCAGTGACACTGCTGGGATAGGAATAATGCACCCACCAAATAACTCCTGCTCTGTGGTGGTACTATTGGGGTTCTGACCATTAGAACAGAGTAAAAGGGACGTACACAGTATGTACTGTAGAACACAAACAGATGGACTACAGAATGGAATTGGAGAACTACAAAGTCCATCTTTACAGGAAGTGGAACTAAACATAAAGTGCAAAATGGGGGCATGTCAAACAGTTGACTGGTACTGTATATTTGAATTTGGTTGCACGGTCATTCACTTAATATATGAATTAATCTTCAGTGGTCCTGAATGCTGCACCTTATCCTTACTTTATGAGGACAGGACTGCGTCTTGTTCTCTGTTATTCAGTTGTGTTCACGTTAATGATGTTCGTTCAGACAAATAAAAA
Source organism: Corydoras sp. C115 (assembly GCA_019802505.1). Lineage (NCBI taxonomy): Eukaryota > Metazoa > Chordata > Actinopteri > Siluriformes > Callichthyidae > Corydoras > Corydoras sp. C115. The sequence continues at coordinate 4,211,850 of JAFMOC010000029.1, forward strand.
CCAGCATCCAAACCTGAAGTCTTCGAGACGCAGCAGGGTTCAGAGGACAGAGGGGCTTTCAGATTTAAGATCACAGAGGCATGTTTTTTTGTCTCCCAGCCAACAGAAGAAAGAGGTTTTCAGGGTCCGGCCCCCTGAAGTGCTGATTTGTCCAGAATTTCTTCTGCACAGCTGCTCTGATGAGGAAACTCTCCAAAGTAATCTACACTTTATTTCTGTCAACAGCTTCAAACACACAGCAGGAGGAACGTTTCAACACCTCATCCCTGTTTTCGCCTGCAGTCCATCCCAAGCTCAATTCTCAACCCCCTTCTGTTGAGGTAGGTTTCAAACCAAACCAAACGCCTGACTTTCACTCATTCAGGCAACGAATACGATAGATACACTATCTGAACAAAATCATTAACACATCTTATTTTAAGGTAAGCTCACACTCTTCTGTTAGGGCTTTCCATAAGGTTTTGGAGTGCATTTGGGGCTGGTGCTTATTCATCCAGGATATTTGTGAGGTTTCACACTGCTGACCGATTCTCTTGTGTTTCATCACCAAGGTGTTAGATGAGGTTGCAGGACTCTGATGCTGGTGTGTAAGCACCTGACTGACCTGCACATGCAACCCTTTTTAAATTAGAATATAATGCTAGAGGTGTGTCACAATACTTTTGCCTATATAGTAAAAAACCTGCATCAAAAATGAAAATAAACATTTATTTATTTCTTAGCTCATTATCTGCAGCTTCATTCACTACTAGGGTTGTGGTGGGGGGGGGGTAATCCCTATGCCCATCCAGGGGAGTTTTGGGCACATAACTGGGATATGACGCGCGATTCATCTCTGGGCACACAAACCCACACACACTTTATGGGGGAAATTTGGCACAGTAAACCTTACACCTTATTCATTCATTCCTTATCTCCCGCTTTATCCTCTATTAGGGTCACGGTGGGGTTCCCCATGCCCATCCAGGGGAGAACATCTCGGGCGCCGGGCAGATAGACCCAGGACAGGGCGCCAATCCATCGCTGGGCACACACTCACTCACACAGACACACTCTATATGGGGCAATTTTTTGAGAATTCGATTGACTTGATCCATGTTTTTGGACTGTGGGAGGAAACCGGAGAACCCGGAGGAAACCCACGCAGACACGGGGAGAACATGGAAACTCCACCCAGATGGGGATTCGAACCAGGAATCCCTAGCGCTGAGAGGCGAACGTGCTAACAACTAAGCCACCGTGCCGCCCCTTACACCTTATGTACACCTTAAATCCATGTTTTTGGACTGTTGGAGGAAACCAGAAAAACAAGACCGTAGCAGGCCGTCACAGCCAAGTCCAACTACTTTAGTCTATTAAATATTACTCAAATAGAATTTGGCACTTTGAGGAAGATTTAACTGCCCTGTTTCTGGGTAACTTCCAGAACAAAAGAAAGATATAATAACTAATAAGGCTCAGGGCCATGTGTAGGCGAAGCCAAGGACAATCAATTAGAAGATGTTTTATGATCTGCTCGGAAATGTTGATGCAGTTAAAGAGAATGATCTTCAAAAGAAAGTAAAGCTCCCCGATTTGTAAAGTAATTGCAGTTATCTTGGATAACAGCCTCGTTTGTTCCCAAACGAATGTCAGACTTGAATTAATAAGACAAAGAAAAATAATTTAAGGCACAAATGGTGCACAAATAACCCTGGCACACTGTGTGTCCATTATGCCTGCGTTATTTGTTATTGCTGTTGATTTCATTGCAGGGACCGAAACACGACCCTTCAATTTCATCAAATTGTGTTTTTATTGATTAAATGCAGCGGTAATAATAACAGAGAGCTGTGCTAATTGAGTCTGTGTTCAGTGGTAGATGTTTAAAGATAAAGATAATGCACAAGAAATACAGCATCTCTATTTATATAAATATATATCTGGAATATTATATTATAGAGTGTTTAGCATGTCCGCCTCTAAGCATTGGGTATTCAGGTTCGAATCCTGATCTGGGTGGAGTTTCCATGTTCTCTGAGTGGGTGTCCAGGTGGGTTTCCTCCCCGCAGTCCAAAAACATGGATTCAAAGTGGCTGCTTTAAATTGCCCCTATATAGTGTGAGTGAGTGTATGCCCAGCAATGGATTGGCAAACTGTCCGTGATGTATCTGCCAGTTGACCATAGTAGATGTTACAAAGTTATGGTTGCATGATGTCATAATTGGACACAACCTCACATAGAGTCCATCCTCTACTGATTAAGCAAAAAAAATTCCAAACTATTTTTAATGGGGTTGTGGGGGGATCTCCTCAGGATTTATTAAAACCAGAAGTTCTATAACACTTCGTATTCATTGGTCATTGAGTCCATCTCAAGCTTTTAAGTGTCTATGGTCATTAACTTCTATCCATTCATCCATCCATCCATTATCTTCCGCTTTATCCTCTACTAGGATCGCCATGGGATCGGGTTCCCCAAGCCCATCCAGGGGAGAATGTTTCGGGTGCTGGGCAGATACACCCAGGACAGGGCGCCAATCTATTACTGGACACACATTCACACACACAGACAAACTCTGTTTGTCAATTTGGATAACTCAATTGACCATGGTCCATGTTTTTTGGACTGTGGGAGGAAACTGGAGAACCCGGAGGAAACCCGCACGGACACGAGAACATGGAAACACAACCCAGATTGGGATTTGAATTGGGAATGCCTAACGCTGAGAGACAAAGGTGCTAACCACTAAGTTGGGGCAATTTAGAGCAGCCACCTTGAATCCATGTTTTTGGACTGTGGGAGGAAATCCATGCGGACACGGGGGGAACATGGAAACTCCACCCAGATTGGGATTCGAACCTAGTGCTGAGAGGCGAACATGCTAAACCACCCTCCACTTAGTCACTTTTACTTAAATAATGATGGCAATCCATTATCTGCCGCTTTGTTAATCTAACAAATGAAAACCGTACTAATGCCTCGTACATGTGAGTAGACTGTCCTCTGTTGGCTGCCAAACCCTGGTCTTGTTTCTGTTTCTAAAGATCCATGTGTGTTTCTTGTGTGATGACCTGGAGACAGGGAGGCAGTCGTCATGAGGCAGCATGACAGCCGCGAGGCTTGCTTTTCTTGATGTTTTTAGTTAAAGAGCGCTCCTTTGTGTGTTGCTGCGTCAGACCGATACAGACCACAGCAGCGTGAATAAGTCACATTTCAAAGTGCTAGCAATGAAAGGATGTGAAATAGGCACTGAGCACGGAGCAATAGAGCTGTGCCACTGCAACGTATCCATCTGCACAAAAGGCTGGGGGGATAAAGGTTTAGCAAAAAGGTGTACTGAGAGGGTCAGAGACAGCAGAGCAGGTAGCTGTCAGAACCCGACTTGTTCACTCTATTTGCTATTAGCTCAACACTTTCTGTCAGACTTTAAGTGTAACATCAGTCATGGAGCACCGGCGTGAGCAAGCAGACATTTTGGAGGTACGGGGGAAAATGTTCGTGAACCAGCCTCTTCAGCAACAGAGCAAGAATGCATCCATCCATCCATTGTCTTCTGTTTTATCCTCTATTAGGGTCGGGGAGGGGTTCCCCATGCCCATCCAGGGGAGAATGTTTTGGGCGCTGGGCAGATACATCCAGGACAGGACGCCAATCCATCACTGGATACACACTCACTCACACAGACACACTCTATATGGGGCAATTTGGAGAATTTGGAGGGCCCCCCGGCGACCCTAATAGAGGATATAGCGGAAGATAATGGATGGATGAATGAATGTTTATACAATAAGTCAAACCCCCAATATGAGGCCACACCCCCTTCTTGCTGCGTTGTCCATTTCCTCCACATATCATATAGATGGACTTTGTAGTTTTATAATTACAGACTGTAGTCCATCTGTGTTGTTTGTTGTTGTTAGTCCCCTGTTGGTTCTCTGTTCTCTATTGGTCAGGATCATAACAGAACAGGTAGAATTTGGGTGGTGGATTGTTTATTGTCAGTTCTGCAGTGACACTGATGTGGTGAGGAGGTTATTAGTGCAGCAATGCTTTACCTCAGTGACACTTCTGGGATAGGAATAATGCACCCACCAAATAATGCTAAAGTAAAAGCCGAAGTCGGTTTGAAATGATGACGCGGGTTGAGAAACCACGTTTACTTCTTTTCATAATGTCGGTGGATGTGTTCGAAAAACCAAAAAGTACCAGGAGCTATTATTTGCCCCTAATATGCTCCTCTCAAAGCTCCCAAATCAATACTTCATTCAAGTCAACAGAAGGAAAATGTGAACCAGCTTGAAGTTGAACCCCTTCATCTTCAGCTCTGTTAAACCCTCATATGATCACGTTAAGTCTGTCAGATGGAATGAGAACAATGAGTTACTGCTTTAAAAAGAACCGACCGACGGCAAAAATGTGTAGCAAGGTGCTGCAGCCGAGACCCCCGACCAGCTACAGAACCTGAAGTTACAATACATTCAAATACTAACAATCCTGTATTAAGAATAGTTTGGATTTTTTTTTTGCTCAATCAGAATCAGAATACTTTATTAATCCCTGGGGGAAAATTGCAGAAATGTATGTGACTTAAAAATAAAATGTAATCCTGATTAACATGTTAAAGGAGTTTGAATAATGCTGATAAAATAATCTCCATTTTATTTTTATTCAATATTTGAAAAAGATAAGCGGCACGGTGGCTTAGTGGTTAGCATGTTCTCCTCTCAGCATTGGGGATTCCCGGTTCGAATCCCCATCTGGGTGGAGTTTCCATGTTCTCCCTGTGTCCGCATGGGTTTCCTCCGGGTTCTCTGGTTTCCTCCCACAGTCCAAAAACATGGATCAAGTCAATTGAATTCTCCAAATTGCCCCATATAGAGTGTGTATGTGTGAGTGAGTGTGCCCAGCGATTGATTGGCGCCCTGTCCTGGGTGTATCTGCCCAGCGCCCGAAACGTTCTTGTCTGGATGGGCATGGGGAACACCCCCCCCCCCCCCCCCCCCCGCGCGCGACCCTAATAGAGGATAAAGCGGCAAATAATGGATGGATTTTAAAAAGATGATTAAAATAGATCTGAAAAATAACTAAACCTGTGTACCAACATACACATTCCTCTGCGAGCGTCACGGTGGGGTAGTTAGTACGTCCACCGCCGATCCAGGTTTGAATCCCGATCTGGGTGGCATTTATATGTTCTCTGCATGTTCCTCCCACAGTCCAAAAGCATGTCATTCATTCATTCATTATCTTCCACTTTATCTTATATTAGGGTCACGCGGGAGGGGTTCCCCATGCCCATCCAGGGGAGAAAGTTTTGGGCGCTGGGCAGATACACCCAGGACAGGGCGCCAATCTATCACTGGGCTCACACTCACACAGACATGCACACAAACACATTCTATTTGGAGAACTCAATTGACTTGATCCATGTTTTTGGACTGTGGGAGGAAACCGGAGAACCCGAAGGAAACCCACGCGGTCACGGGGAGAACATGGAAACTCCACCCAGATTGGGATTCGAACCGGGAATCCCTAGCGCTGAAAGGCGAATGTGCTAACCACTAAGCCACCGTGCCGCCCCCAAAAGCATATATTCAAGATAATTTGTCTGGTCTAAGTTGCCCCTTGTGCGTGAGTGCGTAGATTGGCACCCAATGTGTGTATCTGCTTGTAGTCTTTGACTCCTCTGCTTGAGATGGAGATTTAATTAAGCCTAATTTATACATTCTCACAACTTTCAAGTAATTAAATGTAATCTTAAGTAGAACTGTCTCCCCAACCCGACAGGTACTTCTGCTTCATTAGAGAAATCGACACCTCCTAATGTTTAAAATATCCCATATTAATGTCATGTGATAATGTACCTAACCTAAACCTGTGAAACCTGCAGCTGATGGACTCGAACGCGATAATTAAGACACACGTCCCGGTACTTCAGTCCATGTAAAGTGTATAAACATATCTAAAGAATTAACATGCACAGAAGACGTGTGGAAAATGAGAAGTGAGTCACTGACAGGAGGGATGTATCTCCACGGCTGCACTGCTTTCCTCTGTAACTGATAAAGCTGTATCTTTCGACACCAGCAGTTCGGGCTGCACACTGTAATGGGCTCTAGTCATCCCCTGAGTACCAGTGAAGGCAGGGACGTTGTTAAAGCATAGTGGAATAGAAGTTCCAGAGTTCAGCTCGTTCTCCTCAGGGGGGAAACGAAGCTTCTGGGAGTTCCGACTCTGACACCAGATCAGCGATTGAAGGGCTTTATAGAACGTCACGTGTAATTGGGGGCCGGTGTGTCTGCACGTGGTTCGATTCGGCAGACTATAGGAATGTGCGGCCTCACATCAGATTAATGCCGAGTTTAATTGGGATGAGCGCAGAGAGATACATAGTGTTTAATCTAAAGCGATTCGTTTCTAACTGCAAAATGAACTTTCCTCATATGATTCCCAAACCGCCAGCAGCTCTCCAGACGCCTGCATCATTCTGTCTGGGTTTAATTTCTCTGATGATCTGCTCTCTGTGTATTTTACTTATTAAGTGGTTTGAAAGAGTGTCACCCTCAGAAACATTACTAATGCTTCGTTATTATTCATTGTAATTGTTTAAATACATGACTCTGCTATGTCTAATGGTTTTTATTTTTTTGAAGTAGACCATTGCTCATTCAAGCATGTGTGTATATGTTTGTGTGTGTATGTGTATGTGTATATATGGTTGTGTGTGTATATATATATATATATATATATATATATATATATATATATATATATATTCATTCATTATCTCCCGCTTTATTCTCTATTAGGGTCGCAGTGGGGTTCCCCATGCCCATCCAGGGGAGAATGTCTCGGGCGCTGGGCAGATAGACCCAGGACAGGGCGCCAATCCATTGCTGGGGACACACTCACTCACACAGACACACTCTATATGGGGCAATTGTGGGAGGAAACCGGAGAACCCAGAGGAAACCCACGCAGACACGGGGAGAACATGGAAACTCCACCCAGATGGGAATTCGAACCGGGAATACCTAGTGCTGAGAGGCGAACGTGCTAACCACTAAGCCACCGTGCGGAAAAAAAAATATATACAGTGGGTTGCAAAAGTATTCATACCCCTTGAACTTTTCCATATTTTGTCACATTACAACCACAAACATAAATATATTTCACTGGAATTTAATGTGAAAGACCAACACAAAGTGGTATACAATTGTGAAGTGGAAGGAAAATTATACATGAATCAACATTTTTTTTTACAAATAAAAAACTGAAAAGTGCGACGTGCAAAAGTATTCAGCCCCCCTGAGTCAATACTTTGTGGAGCCACCTTTTGCTGCAATTACAGCTGCAAGTCTTTTAGGGTATGTCTCCACCAGCTTTGCACATCTAGTGACTGAAATTCTTGCCCATTCCTCCTTGCAAAACAGCTCAAGCTCAGTCAGATTGGATGGAGAGCGTTTGTGAACAGCAGTTTTGAGATCTTGCCACAAATTCTCAATTGGGTTTAGGTCTGGACTTTGACTGGGCCATTCTAACACATGAATATTCTTTTTTTTAAACCACTCCATTGTAGCTCTGGCTTTATGTTTAGGGTCGTTGTCCTGCTGGAAGGTGAACCTCCGCCCCAGTCTCAAATCTTTTGCTGACTCCAACAGGTTTTCTTCCAAGATTGCCCTGTATTTGGCTCCATCCATCTTCCCATCAACTTTGACCAACTTCCCGGTCCCTGCTGAAGAGAAGCACCCCCCAGAGCATGATGCTGCCACCACCATATTTGACAGTGGGGATGGTGTTTTCAGAGTGATGTGCAGTGTTATTTCTCCGCCACACATAGCGTTTTGCATTGTGGCCAAAAAGTTCAATTTTGGTCTCGTCTGACCAAAGCACCTTCTTCCACATGTTTGCTGTGTCCTCAACATGGCTTCTGGCAAACTGCAAACGGGACTTCTTATGGGTTTTTTTTAACAATGGCTTTCTCCTTGCCACTCTTCCATAAAGACCACATTTGTGTAGTGCACGACTAATTGTTGTCCTGTGGACAGTTTCCCCCACCTGAGCTGTGGCTCTCTGCATTTCATCCAGAGTCACCATGGGCCTCTTGGCTGCCTCTCTGATCAGTGATCTCCTTGTTCGGCCTGTAAGTTTAGGTGGACGGCCTTGTCTTGGCAGGTTTACTGTGGTGCCATACTCTTTCCATTTCCGGATGATGGATTGAACAGTGCTCCGTGAGATGTTCAAAGCTTTGGAAATATTTTTATAACCTAAGCCTGCTTTAAACTTCTCCAAAACCATATTCCTAACCTGTCTGGTGTGTTCTTTGGACTTCATGATGCTGTTTGCTCCCCAATATTCTCTTAACCAACATCTGAGGCCGTCACGGAGCAGCTGTATTTGTACTGAGATTAGATTACACACAGGAGGACCCTTTGAGTCATTAGCACTCATCAGGCAACTTCTGAATGCAATTGGTTGCACTCAGGGAAAAGGGGGCTGAATACTTTTGCACGTCGCACTTTTCAGTTTTTTATTTGTAAAAAAAATGTTGATTCATGTATAATTTTCCTTCCACTTCACAATTGTATACCACTTTGTGTTGGTCTTTCACATTAAATTCCAGTGAAATATATTTATGTTTGTGGTTGTAATGTGACAAAATATGGAAAAGTTCAAGGGGTATGAATACTTTTGCAACCCACTGTATATATAAAAAAAAAAAAAAAAAATATATATATATATATATATATATATACTATATATATATATATATATATATATATATATATATATATATATATATATATAATGTGTGTGTGTATTTATATGTAGATGTTTACATGTGTATAAAATACATGTGTTTATGTATGCATATATAAATATATGTTCGTCACCGAAATGAAGAGGCAATGTGTGAACATATTAATTTTACAAAAGAAATCAAACCTAATAAAGTGGCCAGTGAGAGAATATGCTCTGAATCGCTAGGCTAATAATTTGGGGAGGTGTTCCCATTTCCCGTCATTGCGATTAAATTCCCCATTAAAATGAAAAAAGTGTATGTGCTGAATGAAGGGCTCAGCTTCGTCTCCCTCGTCTCGCGGTTAACCAGCAGACTCATTAAAGCTGTCAAACACACAGCCTCCTTTGGCAGGCTCTCTATTCAACGCTTATGGCTCTAATGAATACCTCTGCCAGCGTGTGATAAGCCTGCGATACATTGAGGTGTGTGCCGAGGTCAAAGTTGAGGAAAACTAATGTGTCTCATTAGAATGATTTCAGAAAAAATTGAAATGTAGCTGAATGACTGCTTGTTAATGACGGGAAATAAAACGTATGCAGTCGGTGGAGAAATGATTTCTGTTGAGAAGTTATTCTGATCCACTGGAGGTGTCGGCTACTGTCGGCTCTGAAAATCTGCTCTATGGAATAAGTCCTTTAATTGTAACCTTTAAAATATATATATATAGAGAGAGAGATCATATTTTTGCCGCCTGGTCTCATTTCAGGCACGGTGGCTTAGTGGTTAGCATGTTCTCCTCTCTGTGCTAGGGATTCCCGGTTCCAATCCCAATTCCCATGTTCCCCCCGTGTCCGCATGGGTTTCCTCCGGGTTCTCCGGTTTCCTCCCACAGTCCAAAAACATGGGTAAAGGTCAGCTGAATCCTCCAAATTGCCCCACACAGTGTATGTCTGTGTGAGTGAGTGTGTGCCCAGTAATAGATTGGCATCCTGTCCTGGCCCAGTGCCCGAAACGTTCTCCCCTGGATGGGCATGGGAAACCCCACCGTGACCCTAATAGAGGATAAAGTGGAAGATAATGGATGGATGAATGGATCTTATTTCAATATCTCCACTTAATCCTCTATAAAGTTCTACATGCTCATCCAGGGGAGAACATTTCAGGCACTGGGCAGATACACCCAGGACAGGTTGTAGGCCAATGTAGGCCAATCCATTGGGCACACAATCACTCACACTTTATATGTGCAATTTAGATAGGGGCAATCTAATCTAGCCAATTTAAAAAATCCATCTTTTTGGACTGTGTGAGAGAACCCTAAGGAAACCCACGCTGACATGGGGAGAACATAATGGTGGTGTGGTGGTTAGACGTGCTAACCACCATGCCACCGTACGGGGATGCCCCTCACTTACACATAATGTTGATCAAGCTCTGTTGGATGAGAAGTGTTTAAAAAGTGTATCATTTCCTACAGTGAGGCTTAAAACTTAAAAGACATGTTTTTAAAATCTAAATACGGCTCAGTGTGGAGCCTAAAGGAGCCATTAACCTCTGTAGGGACCCCTGCTGGAGCATCACAGGATGTAGTGTGGATAATTCGTACTCTGAGCACCTCAGGCACATTTACAGCTTTTATTATCAGTCCTTTACTCCACTGCGTACAAGTTAGTGATCGTTCTTCATTGATCGTCAGAGCGGCGTGGACATTTGATGTGACGGATTTAGCGGTCGGTTTGATTTTTCATGCGGGTGGTGCTTTTGGTCCTTTTGGCTTTTGTATGTTAAGGAGACTCTGGTCTGATTAATTCAGTGCAGCACTTAATACCGCTTTCTGTATTCATGTGAACTTCTGACTGCAGGTCCCCTTTTAACAGTGCTGCTGTGCAATGATAAATAATGGAATAGCATTACAGACAGGACAGACTAAAGCATCTTCCAAAAAAAAACCTTCAGCACTCACATGACTTTAGAACAGCTGATGCATAGCTTGGCCTCCGAAGAGAGAAGAGAGCGATTCCATTCGCAAGACTGCTTTGAAAACAAAAGGAGAGATGATGAATACTGAGTCGATGCTTTTATAACACTCTTTGAACTGCACCAACAATAACAGGGAGCATAATGAGATTCTGGGCCGAAAGGGAAGATACGTCGACGAAATCCGCGAGCGGGCTCGCAGTATTGCGCTCTCTCGCAGACAAATCTTATTATTGCAAATATGTAAGAGTTTGAGAGAAAAAAAAAACAATTCATATTAAAAAGAAAGCAAAGTTATGAAGGAATCGGTTTGTAGCCAACAGCGTCGTATTACCAGCTCCTTCACCAGTCTCAGGATCAGCACAGGTTCTCGTAATGACTTCAAGGAGATTAGAGTTGATTCATTGTTCCGTGGTTTGAGTTCAGTGCAGGGCAACTGCGAGACGCCCACTCTCTCATTACGCAAATGGTTCACGTTGTGTGCCATTTTATAATATGAGACAAAAAAAAAACAACGAGCAGGTGAGATGAAGGGAGATTTATTAAATGTATTTTATCTTAATTTCCTCATAGCCATTTAGGGGAGAACATTTCAGGAGCTAGGAAGATACTCCCCAGACAGCGTGCCAGTCTATCACACACACACACACACACACACACACACACACACACACACACACACACACATTCGATGGGGCAGTTTAAATCTTGATGATTTAGAGCAGCCAATTAAACTTGAATCCATGTGTTTGGACTGTGGGAGGAAACTGCAGAACCCAGATGAAAACTCATGCGCACATAGGGAGAACATGCAAACCCCACCCTGATCAGAAACATCGTTCTATTCACCATGCAATTATTTATATAAGTCTTTTATTGTTTTGTGGCTAATTATTGTTGTTGTACCTATTGCTGATTTTGTAAATGTTTTTTATGTATGAGTATATGTATGTATGTGTGTGTGTAATGTATTTCTGTCTGTATGTATGTGTTATCTATGTATGTATCTATGTTTGTATGTATGCAGGTATGTATGTGTGTATATATGTAAGTGTGATGCATGTATGTATCTGTGTATGTATGTATGCATGTATGTATGTATGTGTTCGTGTGTGTGTGTAAGAGTGATACATGTATGTATGTGTTGTATGTATGTGTGATGTATGTATGTATGTATGTATGTATGTGTGTATGTGATGTATGTATGTATGTATGTGTGTATGTGTTCATGTGTGTGTAAGTGTGATACATGCATGTATGTGTGTTATGTATGTATGTGTGATGTATGTATGTATGTATGTATGTGTGTATGTGTTGTATGTATGTATGTATGTGTGTTATGTATGTATGTGTGATATATGTATGTATGTATGTATGTATGTGTGTATGTATGTATGTATGTATGTGTTCATGTGTGTATGTGTAAGTGTGATACATGTATGTATATGTGTTATGTATGTATGTGTGTGATGTATGTATGTATGTATGTGTTCATGTGTGTGTAAGTGTGATACATGTATGTATGTGTGTTATGTATGTATGTGTGTTATGTATGTGTATGTATGTATGTGTGATGTATGTGTGATATGTATGTATGCAATGGATTATTGTTAGATTTGCAGTGTACTTGATTAGGATTAGCAGGATGTGAGTTTCTGCATGTAATCTATGCCTTGTTTATGCTTTGGTTTTTTGGGCTTTGTAGCAATTTAGTATTATGAAAACTCCATCTGCAACATTACATACATTCGGCTTTGCTTTGGCTTGTTCACCAGAGCGATCACTACAGCGACTGATCCGATCAGGGATCTGACTCAACTCTCCTATCTTCTATTTAGAAGCTGCACTGTGAGTGCACTGTTGATGTTGCCCGGCCCTCAAGGAGGATGAGTCCCCCACTGAGCCTCGGTCCTCACGAGGTTTCTTCCTTAAAATAACAACATAACATATCTTGCTTTGGCTTGCTCTTTGGGGGATTAAAGGTTTATTAAACTGTAAAGCTGCTTTGCGACAATATACTATTGTAAAAAGCGCTCTATAATAAATTACATTTATTTACATTTAGTCATTTAGCAGAAGCGACTTACAAAGTGAGCACAGGGTTGAAACAGCATCCCTGGAGCAGTTAGAGTTAAGGGGTTAAGGGTCTTGCTCAAGGACCCACATGTGTCCCTTTAGTGGACCTGGGATTTGAACCCTGTTGGATTGACAGTCCAACACCCTAACCACTGAGCTATCAGGGGAATCAAACCCAGGTCTTTGTTGCTTTGAGGTTGAAGCACTAACCGCCCCTCCACCGTACTGCCCCGAATCATTTCATTAGTGGACGATCAAATTGCCCTCTGACATTTCCTACAGCAGCAAGTAGAGACTCCAACAATATGGCCCCTCCTTCCACCTGCCATGATCGATTCCTTCTGTGGATATCTGGGTCGAGAAGGTCGAGGCTTCACTACAGGTCACTCGCCGTAGATGCTTTGATGGTGTGAGGCCACCACTGTGAGGTGAATTCTGGGAGAGCGAAGCGGTCTGACGCATCGAGCGAGTTTAATCAGCGGCCCGTTTGGCACGTTGGCGTGTGAGTCAGACTGAAATCCTGCCTGATTGCACTGCAGTCGGAGAATCCAAAACAAAAGGCGAATGGTAATTATTTGAATGGCGAAGAGGGCCGAGTGCTGCTGGGAGAGAGCGTGGATGAATAGCAGAATCAGTCGGAGCTGCCTCACTTCATCCTGCAAAGTGCTAAGAGGCTGTGAGGAAAGAAATGAGAAACCGAGGTTACAGAGGCTATGATTCACGCTGAGCTTCACGTCGATTGGACACCAGCCTTACAATTTTGCAAACTCCTACCGGCAAAGAGGATTTAGACACCAGCATGTGGAGGAGACGGGATGACAGCTTTGATGGAGGAAAATCTGTGGTGCTGCTGGGTGGTCGGATGGGGTAATACATGTTGGCGTGGGGTTTGAAGGATTTGTTTTCATCTGTGAAATATACAATCAGAAGTGTAGCACCAAATGTGTCTGTAACAGAACCTGACCTGATGCTTTAAGAACTGCAAATAAAACAAAGGGTTTTGTGAGCAAATGTTTACAGGCTTGCTTGCTTTTCTACTGGGCAGATACATTTTGATACATTTATTATGTCAGATACATTTGGTCATTTAGCAGAAGCTTTTATCCAAAGCGACTTGAGCACAGGGTTAATCACAACATCCCTGGAGCAATGAGGGTTAAGAGCCTTGCTCAAGGAGCCACATTGCTAACTTCAGTGGACCTGGGATTGGAACCCCCAACCTTCAGCTTGATAGCCCAACACCCGCGCTACCAGATTCACCCCGATCAGGGCTCCAATCCATCACTCAACACACACTTGCTCACACAGACACACACACTACTGTATATAGGGGCAATTTTGAACAGCCACTTTACATGTGGGAGGAAACTCCACCCAGATCGGCATTTGCACCTGGATCCCCATCACTGAGAGGACGACGGGATAATAGACAATAAAAAATTGGCAATAAAGCAAAAGAGGGCGTGTCCAAACTTTTGACTCGTACAGCGTAAACTTGTGGCCGATGAGACATGATGTTAATGATCATTGAAGAAAAGCAGTCGTAATAATAATAATCATAATAATAGTATGAAACCCTGTTTGCATCGATTATTTTCAATATTCAGCACATTTTTCATGTACAACATTCTTTTTTTTGACACGCGCCTCATGATGCTCATTTCCAAATAAATAAAATGGAATTTATAGCAGTTAAAACATGTCCGATCGAAATATGGATCGAGTCCAGCGCAGCACTTGAGTAGCTTCACACACCTTCCGTGCTAGTTTATGGTTTTTGGTATCGATCTGACTCGGAGGCAAAAGCTGCAAAAAGTAAATGTGATATGGAGAGCGCCGTGGCGGTGGAAAATTGCTGACAGCGTTGTTGAATCTGTTTGATGATCCTGTTCCTGTTAGAGATCAATAATGAATGGTCACTCTGGTGTCCGCTCACGTACACACAAGAATTAGTGCGCTGGACATTTGGGTTTTGTGACTATAAAGGCAAATCAGTATGTATATATGTTTGTATGGATGGATGGATGGATGGATGGATGTATGCTATATATGTATATATGTATGTATGTGTGTAAATATGTAATGTATGTATGCATAAGTGGTAACATACATAATTACACACATACATAAACACATACATACACACTCATGCATACATACATACATATATCCATACATACATACATACAGATACATACAGTCATATGCAAATTTTGGGCACCTCTATAAATCTTAATCATTTTTAGTTCTAAATATTTGGGTGTTTGCAACAGCCATTTCAGTTTGATATATCTAATAACTGATGGACACAGTAATATTTCAGGATTGAAATTAGGTTTATTGTACTAACAGAAAATGTGCAATATACATTAAACCAAAATTTGACAGGTGCAAAAATATAGGCACCTCAACAGAAAAGTGACATATTTAGTAGATACTCCTTTTGCAAAAATAACAGCCTCTAGTCGCTTCCTGTAGCTTTTAATCAGTTCCTGGATCCTGGATGAAGGTATTTTTGACCATTCCTCTTTACAAAACAATTCCAGTTCAGTTAAATTCCAGTTCTGAATCACTATTAATCTTTAAAAATAAATTAAAAACACATTTATTTAATCTTGCGTTTAATTAATCCCCTGTAGATAAAGATGTAGATCTCAGGCTTGGCTGTGTTGGGGGGTAATCTCTGATCAGTGTGTGCTGGCGTTTCACCTCTTCACCCACCTCATCATTAATGGGGGGGTGTGGCGCTGAAATGATGCACCATCTCAACTATGTAGAGTCTGCAGTATCTGCCTCTTTTAGTTATGCTGCTCTAGTCAGTGATGCTGGAGTCACATGCTGCACTGTGTCAATCAATGACTTATTAATTAAATGCCATGCTTTATTATAAGCTCTAACTGCCTTACTTGTCTGTTTCTTTTGAGGTGTCCCCCGGCTTCCTGGAGATCTTCATCCATGCTGACGAATACTGGATGGAACCTGACAAGGCGGTCCTGCAGGACGCCCCCTAATGGACTCACATATAGTTTTAGTTATAGTATTGTTGCTGCCTAGCTGCTCAAGGATGAGTCCCCCACTGAGTCTTGGTCCTCCCAACGTTTCTTCCTTAAATAACAACATACAGGGGAGTTTTTTCTTGCCACTGTCGCTTCGGCTTGCTCTTTGGGGGTTTAAAGGCTTTTCATTCTATAAAGCTGCTTTGTGACAATGTACTGTTGTAAAAAGTGCTGTATAAATAAATAACTTGAACTTGAACTTAAGTTTAATGGTCGCCAATCATGGACAGCCCACTTCAAATCATCCCACAGTTGTTCAATGATATTCAGGTCTGGTGACTGGGATGGCCATTCCAGAACATTGTAATTGTTCCTCTGCATGGATGCCTGAGTAGATTTGGAGTGGTGTTTCCACTCGTAACTTCAACTTCGTCACTGATTCTTGAACATTATTCTCAAGAATCTGCTGATAATGAGTGGAATCCATGCGACCCTCAACTTTAACAAGATTCCCGGTGCTGGCATTGGCCACACAGCCCCAAAGCATGATGAACCTCGACCAAATTTTTTATTGTGGGTAGCAAGTGGTATGCAAGTATGCATTACGCCTTTTTGTATGACCAAACAACTCAATGTTTGTTTCATCAGTCCACAGGACCTTCTTCCAAAATGAAGCTGGCTTGTCCAAATGTGCTTCTGCATACCTCAGGCGACTCTGTGTCATGCTTGCAGTGATTCTTTCGCATCACTCTCATTCAGCTTCTCCTTGTGCAAAGTGCGCTGTATTGTTGACCAATGCACAGTGACACCATCTACAGTAAGATGATGCTGCAGCTCTTTGGAGGTGGTCTGTGGATTGTCCTTGACTGTTCTCACCATTCTTCTCCTCTGCCTTTCTGATATTTTTCTTGGCCTGCCACTTCTGGGCTTAACAAGAACTGTCCCTGTGGTCTTCCATTTCCTTACTATGTTCCTCAAAGTGGAAACTGACAGGTTAAATCTCTGAGACAACTTTTTGTATCCTTCCCCTGAACAACTATGTTGAACAATCTTTGTTTTCAGATTATTTGAGAGTTGTTTTGAGGAGCCCATGATGCCACTCTTCAGAAGAGATTCAAATAGGATAACAACTTGCAATTAGCCATCTTAAATACCTTTACTCATGATTTGATACACCTGGCTATGGAGTTTAAAACTCAATGAGGTTACCAAACCAATTTTGTGCTTCAGTAAGTCAGTAAAAAGTAGTTAGGAGTATTAAAATCAATAAAATGATAAGGGTACCCATACTTTTGCACCTGTCAAATTTTGGTTTAATGCATATTGCACATTTTCTGTTAGTACAGTAAACCTCATTTCAATCCTGAAATATTACTGTGTCCATCAGTTATTAGATATATCAAACTGAAATGGCTGTTGCAAACACCCAAATATTTAGAACTAAAAATGATTAAGATGAATAGGGGTGCCCAAACTTTTGCATATGTATGTATGTATGTATGAATGTGTGTATCTAAGTTTATGTATGTATATAAGTATATGTATGTATATATATGTGTGTATGTAAGTATGTGTATGTAAGTATATGTGTGTATGTATTTATGTATGTATGTATGTTTGTGTGTATTTATGTGTGTAAGCATGTATGTGTCTAGGAATGTATATATGTATGTAAGTGTGTGTGTGTGTGCGCGCGTGTATGCATGTATGTATATGTATTTGAGAATATGTATGTATGTGTTTGTGTAATTATATATGTACTTACGTATGTATGTATGTGTGTATTTAAGTATGTATATATGTATCTAAGGGCGGCACGGTGGCTTAGTGGTTAGCACGTTCGCCTCTCAGCGCTAGGGATTCCCGGTTCGAATCCCCATCTGGGTGGAATTTCCATGTTCTCACCGTGTCTGCGTGGGTTTCCTCCGGGTTCTCCGGTTTCCTCCCACAGTCCAAAAACATGGTTCAAGTCAATTGAGTTCTCCAAATTGCCCCATATAGTGTGTGAGTGAGTGTGTGCCCAGCGATAGATTGACGCCCTGTCCTGGGTGTATCTGCCCAGCGCCCGAAACGTTCTCCCCTGGATGGGCATGGAGAACCCCCCCGTGACCCTAATATAGGACAAAACGGAAGATAATGAATTAATATATGTATCTATGTTTGTATGTTTGTATGTATGTATGCGTGTTTGTATCTGTGAATGTAAGTATATGTATGTAGGTGTGTATTTAAGTATGTATATATGTTTTATGGGGCGGCACGGTGGCTTAGTGGTTAGCACGTTCGCCTCTCAGCACTAGGGATTCCCGGTTCGAATGTCTGCCCAGCGCCCGAAACATTCTCCCCTGGATGGGCATGGGGAACCCCACCGAGACCCTAATAGCGGATAAAGCAGAAGATAATGAATGAATGAATATATGTTTTATGTATGTGTGTGTATGTATGTTTGTATGTGTTTATCTATATGTGTGCTTGAATGTATGTATGTGTGTGAACTATGTTACATTTTATATGTATATAAATTATTCGGTTGATGCATTAGTCCTTTCCCAGCAGTGTCACTGAGGTGGAGAAATGAAACTACAGCAGCATTGCTTTGTATAAATTTTATTATAGAACGGGTCCTTCCGGTCCTCAAATCTGATTGGCTGAGCCGTTTGTAGTTTGCAGCAGGAATCCTGTAGATCAAAGGTTCTCAAACTGTGGTACGCCATATAATAGTATAGATATAAAATATATTATTTTTCCCAATGGTTTTTATAAACTGCGTTCTGTAATGTGGCCACAAGATGGCAGCATTAAACCATTAGAAACATACTGCCAGCACGTCTCCCTCTCCCATCATTGCTTTTATATACCCTCTCACCTCATTGATGTCACATGTCGTTCCATGTCGAAAAACAGAGGTGGTACTCGGAAGTTTTGGTTTCTTAATGGGTGGCACTTGGTCTGCAAGATCTGAGAACGTTCTCCTCGTCCACAGTGATGTTCCATGGATCCACAGAGCCGTTCCTCCTGAGTTAACGAAGTGTGACAGGACTGTTCCCTGAATGGCTTTTATTCGTGTCTTCAGGTGATGTGGACATCATGACTTATTAAGGCTAATGAGATCTATTCGTCTGCTGTATTCATATATATATTCATAATCCCATGACGCAATCATATCTTCAGTGTCTGCAGGCGTATCATGCATGTTTTATAAATCACACAGTGAGTTCCATCGTGCACACGTGCTTACAGTGTAGAGAGTATCTGCAAATAGAGTTAGAAGCTTAAAGCCAGTTTTATTAATAGAGGATTGTTATTCAGCAGCATAATGATGAGCACAGTGGGTTTAATTCAGCAATCTAAAGCACAAAACCCACTCCGACTTAAAGCACATTAAACACTTCAATAATATGTTGCTGCTTTACTCTGAAGTGGTGAGTTATTAAGATATCTTTGCTATGGAATCAAGGTGAATTAGCTGCTAAATTGCCCCTATATATATATATATATATATATATATATATATATATATATATATATATATATATAGAGGGCGGCACGGTGGCTTAGTGGTTAGCATGTTCTCCTCTCAGTGCTAGGGATTCCGGGTTCGAATCCCAGTCTGGGTAGAGTTTCCATGTTCTACCCGTGTCTGAGTGGGTTTCCTCCGGGTTCTGCGGTTTCCTCCCACAGTCCAAAAACATGGGTCAAGGTGAATCGAATTCTCAAAATTGCCCCAAATAGAGAGTGTCTGTGTGAGTGAGTGTGTGCCCAGTGATAGATTGGCGCCCTGTCCTGGGTGTATCTGCCCAGCACCTGAGACGTTCTCCCCTGGATGGGCATGGGGAACCCCACCGCGACCCTAATAGAGGATAAAGCGGGAGATAATGAATGAATGAATGAATGAATATATATATATATATACAGTATATATATATGAGGTGTCTCTGGGTGTGTGTGTACCCAGGGGTAGCACCCTGTAGCACCCGAAACGTTCTCCCCATGGATGGGCATGGGGAAACAGTAAAGGATTATGTTGAAAAGAATGATATGAGAGATAAGAGATATTTTCCTATAATAGTAAAAGTAAGAATCTAGAACCTATCCCGTCAAATTCATTACATTTTCAGTTTGTTGGGGTTTTATTTGAATTGGCCTACTTTAAACCCGAGGGAGCGGCACGGTGGCTTAGTGTTAGCATGTTCTCCTCTCAGCACTAGGGATTCCGGGTTCGAATCCCAGTCTGGGCGGAGTTTCCATGTTCTCCCCGTGTCCCCGTGTGTTTCCTCCGGGTTCTCCGGTTTCCTCCCACAGCCCAAAAACATGGATAAAGGTCAATTGAATTTTCCAAATCGCCCCATATAGAGTGTGTTTGTGTCTGTGTGAGTGAGTGTGCCTAGTGATGGGTGGGCGCCCTGTCCTGGGTGTATCTACCGAGCACCCGAGACGTTCTCCCCTGGATGGACATGGGGAACCCCCCCCCCCCCGCGACCCTAGTAGAGGACAAAGCGGAAGATAATGGATGGATGGATAAACTCGAGGGGTTCATCATACAGATTACAGCTTCTTTTCAGATGTTCTCGTGTCACTACATTGCAGTTTCAGATCTGTTCTCTGTCGTGGACGTTCTTTCGCTGTCGATGCCCTTTGCTTTTCACGTTTGGTAGCGAGTTCTTTAAACGACAGACTGAATAATAAAGGCTCATCAGTTATCAGGCGAAAACAGATGCACACGACACGACAATACACTCACTCTGTTCTGCGTTAAGCCGGAATGACATCAGTGAGCGCCACAATGGCCTTGAGTAAATATGACACGAGGCCTTCAGACAGGGACGGAATACGTGTCACGACTCAGAAAATGACTTCTGTACTCTATAGACGTCGGTTCTCTGCTTTCAGGCGTCATCGGGAAACAAAACCCGACATTAAATGACAACCACGAGAGAAAAAAACAAAACAGCGTCACACGATCGCGTGAAAAGCCGACCTCGTCTCCTTTTTATTAAAGAAGCCTACGATGGAGGAAGGTAAAGACTACTGAGGGGCTATAAAGCCAGGCTTCTGTAATAAAACTGGCATTATGTTTTAGCATGATCTTCATCACAATTCCTCATCAGTTTAATGGAACTTCACATCGCAGCAGATGAGTTTTTGGTCTCCTGAAGTACATGAGGGTTTTTTAAACGACCTTTATGTAATATACTTTATATCAGAGTGTTATAACCTTAAATCAGATTTGCTAACACTTTCTACAAATCTGGTGTTCATAATAAAGCAATAAGGAACTCGGGGTTGTGCATTACTGTAAATAAATTGTAATTAGGCACGACACATAAGAGTACAGTTCTACCTTTTTCCCATGAATTAGTCGCAATCACACAAAACCTCAAGTGTCTTATTGCTCTAACAATAATTAAAACAGTTACCAATACGGGCGGCACGGTGGCTTAGTGGTTAGCACGTTCGCCTCTCAGCGCTGGGGATTCCCGGTTCGAATCCCCATCTGGGTGGAGTTTCCATGTTCTCCCCGTGTCCGGGTGGGTTTCCTCCGGGTTCTCCGGTTTCCTCTCACAGTCCAAAAACATGGGTCAAGTCAATTGAGTTCTCAAAATTGCCCCATATAGAGTGTGTGTGTGTGTGTGCCCAGCGATGGATTGGCACCCTGTCCTGGGTCTATCTGCCCAGCGCCCGAGACGTTCTCCCCTGGATGGGCATGGGGAAACCCCACCACGACCCTAACAGAGGATAAAGCGGCAGATAATGAATGAATGAATGAGTTACCAACACACTATAATAATAAAAAAACAAGTTTTGATTTATAAAGGCGATTATTAAAAGCATAAACGTTAATAATTTGGTCGTGAATGCTGATCGCTGAGTGACAGGTTCCCGAGTTCTCCAACAAATACTGCCATCTAGTGGCCAAATTCCTGATCCCTCTCTATGAAGATAAATCAGCTGCTCTGTTGAGTGATCACATCTGTGTCTCATCAGTGATTAATAATGGCTGAATTGCCAAAAAAAATAAATAAATGTGGAGTTAACTTGAATGCAATTTGGGTTCCCTCCACATTTCGTTCCCGCGCCGTCCTGCTCTGCTTCACAAAAGACCTACATCTGACTTTCCTACAGAGGAACACTAATAAGAACAACTTGCAGCTCTGAAGTCCTGATTCACCACGGCGCAGAGCTCGGCCCGAAGATGCCGTACATCCAAAAAAACCCACTGACCAGCTGCAGGGCTCAGATAAGCTCTCCATGAAAGTTAAACAGCAGCCGGTGGTGATGTGCAGCAGGGCTGGACGCTTGTGTAATACTGCACTCTGCTGGAGAACAAGGGGAATTACAGATGACAGCTCCAGGACTGTTAGGCTCCAGTGCTGCGTTTGCCTTTAAAATACATTAATTCATTCATTCATTCATTCATTATCTCCCGCTTCATCCTCTATTAGGGTCGCGGTGGGGTTCCCCATGCCCATCCAGGGGAGAACATCTCTGGCGCTGGGCAGATACACCCAGGACAGGGCGCCAATCCATCGCTGGGTACACACTCACACACTCAAACACACTCTATATGGGGCAATTTAGAGAACTCAATTAACTTGATCCATGTTTTTGGACTGTGGGAGGAAACTGGAGAACCCGGAGGAAACCCACGCGGACACGGGGAGAACATGGAAACTCCAACCAGATGGGGATTCGAACCGGGAATCCCTAGCGCTGAAAGGCGAACGTGCTAACCACTAAGCCACCGTGCCGCCCCCTTTAAAATACAGCGGCATTTATTAAATATAAATACAGTACCAGTCAAAAGTTTAGACATGCCCCCTTTTTGCATATTAACATTCATTCATTCATTTGCTCATTTAGCAGACGCTTTTATCCAAAGCGACTTACAAGGTGAGCACAGGGTTAATCACAACATCCCTGGAGCAATGAGGGTTAAGGGTCTTGCTCAAGGACCCACACTGGTAACTTCAGTGGACCTGGGATTTGAACCCCCAACCTTCAGATTGATAGCCCAACGCCCTAACCACTGAGCTACCACACCCTATAGGAATAATAAACATATAGGAATAATGCACCAACCAAATAACCCCTGCTCTGTGGTGGTTCTATTGGGGTCCTGACCATTAGAACAGACATGTACTGTAGAACACAACCAGAGGGACTACAGAATGGAATTGTAGAAATACAAAATACATCTTTAAAGTAAGGAACCAAAAACATGGACAATAAGTGGAGCACAATGGGGTGTGTCCAAACAGTTGATTGGTACTGTATATAAATACTGTATATAAACCCAAACTCATGTCATGTCCTCTGTTGTTGTAGGCACTTGATGGACCGTTCCACGCCGTGAAGGAACCAACGAGAACCACTGAAAGGACGATGCTCTCAGAAGCGCAGGTCAGCAGTAAGGCCTTTTTTATTCATTCGGAGATTTTAAAAAAAGGATGATACACATTTCAAGTTACTTCCATATCTTATCTTGTGCAAACACTAAACGGTGTCATCGAAAGGAACAATATAGCAAAGATAACAGGCCAGAAAAACAACAAATAAGTGCATTGGAAACCTACCATTCCTTTTTTTTTTTTTTTTTTTAGTTTTTTTTCCGTTTTGTTTTCGCGTCGCATTTCTTCCCAGCTTCGTACGAACTGGATGTTGAGGCATAAACGTAGTACATTTTCTACAGTTCAACAAAAATAGAACCGATATTTACAATTATCGTATTAAAAATACAAAAAGAAAGGAGGACAGAAAAGAACGACTGATACGTACTCCACCGAGTTGTCTTTGTAAAAGACGTACAGGTTAAAGTATTCAAGAACGAGAGAGATCTTCACCAGCTAAATGGACACGGCTCACTTTACATCACACATCGAACAAAGTAGCCGCGCGCTACCTACTACAGTTTATCTTACGCGTTTACATTTTGTGCAATTGGATTTCCGCAGAGGGTTTCACTCGAATCGCCAGAAAAACCAAGACGACGGCTCTGAGGATCCATATGGAAGCGACCCGTTCAGTCGCCGTGCCATTAAAACCACCCTTGGGTTGTTTTTTTTAATGGCGGCAACCGAATGGAAAAGTACAGCGAGACGAGAAAGTAACGTCGACGTGAGAGTACGGGGTACAGTTAAAAAAAGAAAACTGAAAAGAAACACACTGCAAACTTCCCGCCTCGAGCGTCAGGTCGTAACGACTGATCAATGTGATCAGTTTAGATCAGTGATTAAAACAGAACCAAACATCAGGCTGCAGACCACCGTCCTTCATCACCGGAGTCTTCAGGTTCCTGTTAAAGTGTGCAGACGTTTGAACCTCTACAGAACAAACAGGGAGACACCATTCCCTCCTTCATAGGACCGCTGTAGCACCGTCGTTACCGTGTCAACGCCTCCCGTACAGGATGGTAGCACCCGGTCTAACCTCCAGTTACTTGCTGGGCTGGATTTGTCAGGACGCGCGTTCTTTGAATCGTGGGTAGTTTCAGGGCGATGGATGTGGGTTGGGTAAAGACGCCGGTGGGTTGGGCGTAGACGTCTGTGGATCGGGTATAGACGGCGGTGGGTTGGACGTAGACATCTGTGGGTTGGGCGTAGATGTCTGTGGGTTGGTTGAAGACGTCTGTGGGTTGGGTGTAGACGTCTGTGGGTTGGGCGTAGATGGCATTGGGTTGGGCGTAGAGGGCTGTGGGTTGGTCGAAGACGTCTGTGGGTTGGTTGAAGACGTCTGTGGGTTGGGTGAAGACGTCGGTGGGTTGGGCATAGATGGCGTTGGGTTGGGAGTAGACATCTGTGGGTTGGGCGTAGACGTCTGTGGGTTGGTTGAAGACGTTGTGGGTTGGTTGAAGACGTCTTTGGGTGGGCGTAGACGTCTGTGGGTTGGGCGTAGACGTCTGTGGGTTGGGCGTAGACGTCTGTGGGTTGGGCGAAGACGTCTGTGGGTTGGGCGAAGACGCCGTGGGTTGGGCGTAGACGTCTGTGGGTTGGGCGTAGACGTCTGTGGGTTGGGCGTAGACGTCTGTGTGTTGGTTGAAGACGTCTGTGGTTTGGGCGTAGACGGCATTGGGTAGGGTGTAAACGTCTGCGGGTTGGGCAAAGACAGCATTGGGTTGGTTGAAGACGTCTGTGGTTTGGGTGCATAGACGGCGTTGGGTTGGGTGAAGACGTCTGTGGGTTGGGCGTACACGGCGTTAGGTTGGGTGTAAACGTCTGTGGTTCGGGTGTAGACGGCGATGGAGGGACGTCTGATACGACGTTTACGGTCCATGGAATCGATGTTGAGATGTCTGTAGCACTTCATGGAAAGGATTAGTCAAATCCAGAGTCGTTTTTTTGGCTTCTGTAGTCCAGTCAGGGTTTTTTTGACCCTCAAAAAATAAATAACAAGTAAAAAAGCGTTCTGAATCAGAACCAGGACGAAGGCGGACCTCGAAGCAGACAATGCGGCCAGACGAAAGTATGCACACAGTTCCTGGTAAACAAAGTCTACGGTTTGAAACAAATGTGATTTGCGGTTCTTGCTTCCGTTCTGTTTATAATGATCTGAAACGGGAGATGGAGGAGGTTCTCCGTGGTTTTGAATTCTAGTGCATTAAGATAATTCTAATCATACAGATGTTTCTTTAATACACTCAGCGGCAAATTTATTATTTCGTAGGTCATCGTTTCTACAGGACACGTCTCGTTGTATCAGCAGAATTGTTCGTTAGTCACCCGTTTAATTGCTGAGACGGAACCTGTTCCATCTGCATGATGGTCACTGTTCAGTGCAAGTGGAATTAACGGGCTGCAATCTGCAACCTGGCCACTAGAGGTCATGCCTCTGATTTAAAGAGAAAATGACTTTTATTGGGTATTTTTTTTCTCTACTGGTTTCTCATTTACCTCATGGGGTATCTATGGGGCAGTCTTACATGTCCTGGATTTGCCAGCAGAATGTCGTCATAACGTTCTGGAACAGTCCTTTGATGTGTCCTATCAGAGAACATATTGCTGAATGGTTTTCTAACTCAATTTTAATTATTTATTTTTTTTTTTTAAGCAAAAGTCACCCAAAATGGTCTGGGGTAAAAATCCTAAACATAAAGGGCAGATCAGGTCAGAATCACTTTATTCTCGGGATTTGGTATCATTTAAAACATTAGAGTTCTTTTAATAAACCGTAAAGGAGGTAGGATGAAGACGGGTGCCGTTCGCTTGAAGTGGGTCTGCTGCGGTCAGGTCTTTTGGGTTCTAAGCATTTTGTTCCAGTACGGGACGTGAATGGACGTGGAAAACATACCAAACTCTAGATGAGAAGGCACACGGACAGCCTTTCATGCCAGATAGCGTCCCTTGATTCAGGTTCGTGGTGGGATGGGATGCTTCAGGCCAGGTGCCTGTGGACTGTGCTTTGCAACGTTTAGTCCAAATCACATATAAACCAGTTTAAAAGAACCCAGCGGAGTAAAACTGGGTGATTGTAGGTAGGTAGGTAGATTTTTTATTTATTTATTTTTTTTAGATACTTTCCTTCCTGCTGTATCGATCTCCCGTTCTGTATTGCACTCGAGTGCACAGATTCATCTGGCAGGGCTTGAGCCTGTTCTTATAATACTGCAACAGTAAGGAGGCGGAGTCAGGAGTCCGAGAACATGGTGTGCATTCGGTTCACATCTTAGAAAATGGATTTTAAAAAGTGCAGACGGGGTTAGCGAGTTGTTCTGCTGCGAGGGTGAAAACGGGAAGATGGGTCAGTTATTGGCAAACGGCAGTCGTGTCTTTGCTTGAATGTCGCACCGCTGTGTAAATCACAGGCATCAGGGTTCTCCGTCGCTCCTCGGGTAACACGGGGTTTTAAAAAGTGCCGAGTCGGTTCCTCCACGCCGTTCCGAATGTTCTCTTCCTTTCTTCACAGTATTTGATGTGCAGGGTCCGAAAAAACCCCTTGTGACGCTTTTAAGGCAGAGAAGGGAGATGAATCCGCCAATCAGGAGAGAGACAGGCAGTGGCATCGAGGTGATGATTGGTCACGCTGGCTGTCCGTCTGCCTTTGGAGGGCGGGGCCTCGCAGGCCTTCACTCGCAGAGGCAGGAGCCCAACAGCAGAGAGACTGGTGCATTCAGACAGCAGACACCTGCTCGTCCTCTATAGAGAGGAACAAAGAGGTACAGTTAAAACACACACACACACACCCCACATCCAGGGATGTGATTTTGGGAGCCGGGCAGATACACCCAGGACAGGGTGCCAATCAATTACTGGGCACACAAACTCACTCACCTCACACACTATATAGGGGCAATTTAGAGCAGCCAATAGGGAGAACATACAAACTCCACCCCGATGGGGAAATCACTGTTATGCATTTTCAGCTTTCGAACAGAAATATAACCAAACTGAAAACCTCTAATCTCTAATAGCTGCAGGTTCCAGACACGTGTGTGAGAACGTTTATTAGAGCAAAGGGTTCGACCGTCTTTGCAGGTAAAGACAGCGGATGGACGCTCAGGTAAAATACAAAGTACTGTAGCTACGTTGTGGGTAAATGTTTGGGCATCTCTGAACATCTTCCATGTTTTATTAATGAGTAAAAATCAGCTCACACTAAAAAATCTCCGAACAACCTCTGCATTTTACTAACATTAATGTAATATTATTTAAAAATGCCATATTTTAATACGTTCTTTATATTGGATGTGTTATTAACAAGAAATCAATAAAACATGGAATTTGAATGAAATCAGGGCTGTCCAAACGTCCACCCAGGACTCTCACTGTTACAGACCATACGACTGAAAGTATGTGGATCCCTCACTGTTACACGCCTCGTTCCAAAAACCACGAGTGTAAACAAGCTACACCTTAAACCCCATATGAACTGTATATAGACATTAGCACAGGGGGCCAATTGAATGTCTCCAACTTTGTGGGAACAGTTTGGGGAAGGTTCACTTGGACTTCTGACCTCAACCCTATCATTATCTAAACTCCATAATGCTCTTTGAAGTATTGTCCCTTTTCATACATTGGAGCTGTATGGTTTTGGGGTGTATCTGCAGCAATCTAGAACCTTCCACAGTAACGTGTGGGCTGGTTGACGGGATCCAAATGTCTGTTTTTCATAATAGAGCTTCATTAGAATAAACCAGGGCAAACCATGGTGGCTTAGTTATTATCATGTTCTCCTCTCTGTGATAGGGATTCCCGGTTCGAATCCCAATCTGGGTGGAGTTTCCATGTCCTCCCCGTGTCCGTGTGGGTTTCCTCCGAGTTCTCCGGTTTCCTCCCACAGTCCAAAAACACGGATTAACACTGGTTTCCCTGGAACCACGAAAATTGTCGTCGTGCGTGTGTACTGAATGCGTGTGTACGTCGTGCGTGTGTACTGAATTCTCCAAATTGCCCCATATATAGTGTGTGTGTGAGTGTGTAGTCAGTGATAGATTGGTGCCCTGTCCTGGGTGTATCTGCCCAGCGCCCGAAACGTTCTCCCCTGGATGGGCATGGGCGTTTTATCCCCCGTGACACTAACAGAGGATAAAACGGAAGATAATGGATGGATGGATAAAATAAACCAATAGTGGCATCTAGTGGTGAGATTGCATACTGCACCTACTGAACGATACAGCTTGATGTGTCTACTGTAGAAAGATGGCAGATTCTAGAGGATTAGGTGGCTGATTTGTTGCTTTAATGGCTTATGCACCTCATTTTGTCATTAAATTTTACAAATTTAAAGGAATTTAAAAGAAAGAACAGAAAGCTGGAACTTAGGCATCCACATACTTTTGGCCTTTGTGTTATAAGAGATTATTAGGGAATTAAAATCTTAAAGAAAGATGACAATTAGGAGTGCACACACACACACACACACACACACACACAGTGACATTACCAGGTCCTGTGGTAAGAATTCTCTGCTACTTTCACTGATTGGTGACAGGTGATGGTGGGCGGAGCAAAGGTGCACTTAATTAGCATGCGGTGCAGAGTGGGCGGGTGAACTTGTGGGGGGTGGGGAGGGGGTGTTAGGAGTAAGTCTGAGCACTTTTACCTGCCTGTCTGGGTGGTGTGTGTTACTCATGGTACAGCTGTGTGTGGGCCTTTCTTCCTCTGAGCTCTGAGTACAGTTGATAAGCACTCACCCTCCTCTTCCTCCTCCTCCTCTTCTCCCTCATGTTCAGACCCCGGTTTGGGCGAATGTGTGACCAGACGGGAGCGCTGCAGGGCCGTGGTGTAGTCTGGAGGCTTTCTGGTCCCGTGCGTCCCCCCCTCAGTCACCTCGTTGATGGACAGCGCAGTGTAACCGGGAGGAGTGGGAGGGGGGTCGCGGTAACGGCCATCTTTACGCGCTAAAAGAAAAATAGGAGGGGTGAGTAGGGTCAAATATTTTGTGATGTACAAGTTTGGACACACTCCCTTTCTATCTGCTCCTCTTATTGTCCATGTTCTCAGTTCCACTTTCTGTAAAGATGGACTTTGTAGTTCTCCAATTCCATTCTGTAGTCCATCTGTTTGTGTTCTACAGTACATACTGTGTACATCCCCTTTACTCTGTTCTTCATTCATTCATTCATTCTCCCGCTTTATCCTCTATTAGGGTCGCGGTGGGGTTCCCCATGCCCATCCAGGGGAGAACATTTCGGGCGCTGGGCAGATACACCCACGACAGGGCGCCAACCTATCTCTGGGCACACACTCACTCACACATTACTCTATATGGGGCAATTTGGAGAACTCAATTGACTTGATCCATGTTTTTGGACTGTGGGAGGAAACCGGAGAACCCGGAGGAAACCCACACAGACACGGGGAGAACATGGAAACTCCACTCAGATGGGGATTCGAGCCGGGAATCTCTAGCACTGAGAGGCGAACGTGCTAACCACTAAGCCACCGTGCCGCCTCCTTTACTCTGTTCTAATGGTCAGAACCCCAATAGTACCATCACAGAGCAGGGGTTATTTGGTGGGTGTATTATTCCTATCCCAGCAGTGACACTGAGGTAAAGCACTGCTGCACTAAAACCTCCCTCACCACATCAGTGTCACTGCAGAACTGACAATAAACAATCCACCACCCAAATTCTACCTGTTCTGTGATGCTCCTGACCAATAGAGAACAGAGAACCAACAGGGGACTAACAACAACAAAGAACACAGATGGACTACAGTCTGTAATTAGAAAACTACTACTAAAAGTTTTTTCAGTTGACTTGATCCATGTTTTTCGACTGTGGGAGGAAACCGTAGAACCCAGAGGAACCCGTGGACATGGAGAGAAATCGCAGTGCTGGGTTCAAATTCCAAACCCCACATGTTCTCCCCGTGTCCATGTGGGGTTCCTTAGCATCCTCTGGTTTCCTCCCACAGTCGAAAAACATGGATTCAAGGTGAGTTGGCTGCTCTAAATTACCCTTAGAGTGTGTATGTGTGTGTGTGTGTGTGTGTGTGTGTGTGTGTGTGTGTGTGTGTGTGTGTGTGTGTGTTCCCTGAGATAGATACTGTAGTTGCCCTGTCCTGCCCTGTCCTCTGTTCAGTTTGCACTTTGGGGGTAAAACACCTTTAAGACATATATAAATAACCTTGAACTTAAAGTAGCAGAAAGCCACTTACCCACAGGGGTCTTGGCGGTTCCGGCGGTGATGGGCGAGGGGCGCCGGCTCTGCTGTTTCGACTCCTCCGACCCCGTGGAGGTGATACTGCAGGTGTCCGGGTCGGCGCCCACGTCCTTCCCGCCCCTGCGCTTTATAGTGCCCGTGTCTCCCTCGGACTCGTCTCCCCAGCAAGCTGCCGACGAAGACGAGCATGACGAGGTCGACGCCCAGCTGCTCCGAGCCGCCCACAGCCCCCCCTCGGCCAGCGCCGCCTCCCAGCTCCGCCCCTGCTGCATGGCCTGGATGCTGTCGTGGGAGCCGCTGGAACAGGACGTCCAGCTGCCCCGGCCTGAGTCTGCAGCATCCAGAGAGACGCGGTCCCCCTGCTCCTGACTCAGCTCCTCGGAACTGGGGGAGGAGGACACCATGGTTCCAGCGTACATGCCACGCCAGTCTTGCACAGAGGAGTAGGAGCTGAGGGGGACATGGACTCCTCATATTAATTACAGCAGGACTTCATATTAATTACACCAACTAAATAGGAGCGGATCGCTCACCCCAAACTGTACTGATCCGGGTCGGCCGTGGCCCTACGTTCCAGACGGTGGCCTCCGTGAACCCCGACGTGACCCTCGCTGACCCCGTGCCCGAAGCGTAGCCTCCGCTCTTCGTGCCCCATGTCCAGAGAGGAGGTGCTGACCAGACTGGAGCGGGAGGAGATCTCACTGTGACCCGAGTCGGAGACGTTATCCGCCGCCCGACTGAGACCTGCAGAACAAAAGCATAGAGCTGATCTGTGAACAGTAGAACACATGCCTCACTGAACCGTCTAAAGCTTTCTGTTTAGTTTGCATGTTCTCCTTGTGTCTGTTTGAGGTTCCATCTGAGGATCAGTAAACCTCTCAGATCATTATTTTGTGATTAATCTTATACCAGGGACAGGGTCGGGGGGAGACAAACACTCATCCATCCATTATCCTCCGCTTTATCCTCAACTAGGGTCACGGGGGGGTTCCTCATGCTCATCCAGGGGAGAACATTTCGGGTGCTGGGCAGATACACCCAGGACCAAACTATCGCTGGACACACACTCACTCACACAGACACACTCTATATGGGGCAATTTGGAGAATTCAATTGACTTGATCCATGTTTTTGGACTGTGGGAGGAAACCGGAGAACCCGGAGGAAACCCACACGGACACGGGAAGAACATGGAAACTCCACCCAGATTGGGATCTGGGAAGCCCTAGTGCTGAGAGGAGAACATGCCAACCACTAAGCCACCGTGCCGCATAGGGGCAAGTTAGAGCAGCTAATTCATCTTGAATCAGAGAACCCGTAGAACACACACACACACGGTGAGAACATGTAAACCCATTCAAGGCACTTCCCTATCTTTGATCTTTTGTGTACAGAAACCGAAGTTCAGCTTTATTAAAGACCATAATGTGTAAATGATCAGTGCGACCACAAGATGGCAGTAATGCAACGCGTCACCAACACAGCATGTCTCTAAACACTGGTTTGTAGGTTTTCAGGTCAAAGAGTCTGACCTCACTGATGAACGTTTGTGAAAATCTCATGAGATACAGAGGTGTGTGTCCTGTGTGTACCTTTCTTCGGGGAGCTGCGGGGAGACGTGGGAGGGGAGGACAGCTGAGAGGAACCACTGGACATGGCGTCTTCGGCCTGCTTCCTGTGTCTCTCGGAGGCCTCTTCGGACAGAGACAGGATCTTCTTGAGGGACTGGGGGGAGTTTGTACCTGTGAATGGAGCAGGAGACGAAGTGAGGATGAGGAGAACGTGGGGAGAGCGCGGGGATTAAAATGATGTGAGGAGTCTCTTACCGAAAGGAGGCAGGTCTTTGACGGGCACCTTCTTGCGGGAGGGGTAAAGGGCCACACTGGGCACTTGGAGGGCCTGGTTGGATTTCTGCAGCTGGTGGCGCTGATGGATGGAGGCTCGCGCCACCACGGGGGACGTGTCCGGCCGTTTTCTGTCCCCTGAGCCCTTGGGAACTGAGGACGGAGGAAAGGCAGAGAGATCAGGTCCATCACAGAGCAGACAGACTGATACAGTCAGTCACTTACACAGAGACACACAGACACAGAGGGAGACACAGACACAGAGAGAGACACACAGACACAGAGAGACACAGAGACACAGAGAGAGACACAGACACAGAGAGAGACACAGACACAGAGAGAGACACAGACAGACACAGACACAGAGAGAGACACAGAGAGACACACAGACACAGAGAGAGACACAAGACACAGACACAGAGAGAGGACACAGAGATACAGAGACACAGACACACAGACACAGAGAGATACACAGACACAAACACACACACAGAGACAGACACAGAGAGAACACAGACACAGAACAAACACACAGAGAGATACACCAAAACAAACAGAGAAACAAACACAGAGAGACAGATACACACACATACACAGAGAAAAAGAGACGTAAACACAGAGACGGATACACAAATACACACACACACACACACAAACACACACACACACAGCAGAAAAAGACACACACACGACAAAGAAAGACAGACCCACACAGAGATACACCACAGAAATACACACACACACACACACAAACACACACACACACAAAAAGAGACGTAAACACAGAGACGGATACACAAACACACACACACAAACACACACACACAGAAAAAGAGACGTAAACACAGAGACGGATACACAAACACACACACACACACAAACACACACACACAGAAAAAGAGACGTAAACACAGAGACGGATACACAGATACACACACACACACAGAGAAAAAGAGACGTAAACACAGAGACGGATACACAAATACACACACACACACAAACACACACACACACACACTAGAGAAAGACACAGAAACAAGAGAAAAAGAGGACGTAAACACAGAGACGGATACAGTATATAGAAATATCAATTATACACACACACACACACACACACACACACACACGAAAACACACACACACACAGAAAAAGAGACGTAAACACAGAGACGGATACACAGATATACACACACACACACACACACACACACACACACACACACACACACACACACACAAAGACACACAAACACACAGAATGAGAGCCGCAAACCCAGAGAGAAATGCACAGAGACAGACACACAAACAGACACGGTACTAACGGTACTTCAAGATTTTCTTCTTTGTAGAGAATTTGAAATGTTAAATAAAGACAGCGAATGTTCTGCAGGTTCTAAAGGATCTGCGGTGCTTCTCAGTGCATGACGGCGGGGGTGGGGGGGCACTCACGTGTGTTCACAGAGGGTTCACACTGTACGGACAGCGTCTGCAGGCTCTCCTCGTTGGTCTCCAGCGTGAGGTTGGACAGGTACTGCTTCACCTTGCGGGACATCTGAGCGTCCTCGTACAACTTTTTGGCATTGAGGAAGGAACTGCGTCTCACCCGCTTCTTATGTCCACCTGTCTGCGTGACGTCCAGCACCGCCGCACTGGCACTGCCTTGACTTAGTGAACTACACACACACACACACACACACACACACACACACACAGAGAGTTAAAAGGCTGTGTGGGGTATTTTGGGTGCAGGGTCACACTGTAGAGGGGGACATGCAGTCACATTCCTCAGTTTAAGGTCATTCCATGCATTCATTCTGCATCTCAGCCAATCAGGTGACAGGCTGAGGAGGTTAGGGGTCAAACTAAAGCTAGAACTCATTTAAACGCCGGCGTTAGGAAATGATTCGGTGATGCACATGAACGAATCAGGATTCTTTTAATGCTGGGTGCTTTAGGAACAGGAACTGATGACCTTTAAGGTTCTCTGTCGCTATTGGTCTGGACCATCACAAAAAGGTGGGAATTTGGGTGGTGGATTGTTTATGACACTGATGTGGTCGGTGAGGGGGTTTTAGTGACTGTCAGCGGGGCAGATGTTCTTTTGTGGTCTGTCGATGGAGCTGGCCGTCAGTCCTTTATGGGCTGTTGTTCCTTTAGGGGCAGGGGTATTTTTTAGGTCTATTGGTTGGTAGTAGATGTTGGGATAGGACTAATGCCCCCACCAAATAACCCCTGCTCTGTGGTGGTACTATTGGGGTTCTGAGCATTAGAACAGAGTAAAGGGGACGTACACAGTATGTACTGTAGAACACAAACAGATGGACTACAGAATGGCAATTGGAGAACTACAAAGTCCATCTTTACAGGAAGTGGAACTGCAAACATGAGAGCAAAAAGGGGGCGTGTCCAAACTTCTGACTGATACTGAATTAGAACGTCACTTTTGCTGAAATGCATCATTATAAACGATGTGGTTTCATGCAAACTGCTAAAGTTCTCGTCAGGCATGCAACAGTGTGATACATCAGTGACGGGGCTTTTTTAATTAACGACCCCGAAGAGCAAAAGTGAGCGCATCAGACGAACGGGTGAGCGGGCAGACAGAACGAAGACGAGAAGGGAGGAGTGCGTGAGAGAAAGGACCAAACGGAACCCAAAAAGGTCGCTGTACTTACCCCAAACTCCTCCACTTCTTCTTCCTGCAACGGAGAGCCATGAACAGGGGAGACGGCGCGGGAGGGGAAAAAGATGAGGACGAGTGAGGGACGAGAGAGAGAGAGAGAGAGAGAGAGGGAGGGAGAGAGAGAGAGAGAGAGGGAGAGAGAGAGAGAGGGAGGGAGAGAAAGAGAGAGAGAGAGAAAAAGAGAGGGAGAGAGAAAGATAGAGAGAGAAAGAGCGAGGGAGAGAGGGGGGAAAGAGAGAGAGAGTGAGAGAGCGAGAGAGGGGGATAGAGAGAGAGTGAGAGAGGGAGAGAGAGAGGGGGGATAGAGAGAGAGTGAGAGAGAGCGAGAGAGGGAGAAAGAGAGAGAGAGGGGGATTGAGAGAGAGAGCGAGAGGGGAGAGAGAGAGAGCGATAGAGAGGGAGAAAGAGAGAGAGGGGGATAGAGAGAGAGAGAGCGAGAGAGGGAGAGAGAGAGAGAGGGGGATAGAGAGAGAGAGTGAGAGAGAGAGCAAGAGAGGGAGAGGGAGGGGTGGAGAGAGGGAGAAAGAGAGAGGATAGAGAGAGAGAGTAAGAGAGAGAGCGAGAGAGAGAGGGAGGGAGAGAGGGAGGGAGGGAGGAGAGAGAGAGAGAGAGAGAGGGAGGGATGAGAGAGAGAGAGAGAGAGAGGAGAGAGAGAGAGAGAGGGAGGGAGAGAGAGAGAGAGAGAGGGAGGGAGAGAGGAAAGCAAAGACAGAGAGAGAGGGAGCGAGAGAGAGAGCGAGAAAGAGAGAGAGGCAGGGGAGAGAGAGAGAGAAAGAGAGAGGGGGGGAGGTGGGGAGAGAGAGAGAGAGAGAGAGAGAGAGAGAGGGAGAGAGGCAGGGAGGGAGAAGGAGAGAGAGAGAGAGATGTGCTTGTGATTAAGACAGTAGCAAAGTGAGCAGCAGCATTACAGAAACATGAGAACATGAACAGCTCTGACAGCGAATCACAGAGAATCTGAGGGGAACCTCTCTGTGAGGGGGGGGGGCGGTTCTAAGCGAGGAACGCAGGAACAGTGCGGCAGGTGCAGAGGATTTCAGTGGGGCGCAGCGTTGAGGTACGACCAAACCAACTGCAGTGACCTCTGATGTTGGAGGAGGTGGGGCAGGGGTTCAGCCTGAAGGCACTCACCTGGTGCGGAACATCAGGGCGGGGTCCATGTTGACGGCCGCCATCCGGCCCACGTGGCGGATCTCTTTAGCGATCATGCGCAGTTTCTCGAAGTTCACCAGGCCGTCCACCTTTGAGTCATTTCCTAAAAAACAGGAACCATTTACTTCAGTGACTCACGAGCACCCCACACAACAGCGGGTCATGATGGAACCACCACTGGAGAAATACGGGTGAAGGGCATTAATCAGCTACACCCCCCCCAATTCTCAGACTGACAGCACAACATGAGCTTTGAATAGCAGTCACAAGGTTGGCCACGCCCCCTTTTTACTCCACATATTGTCCATGTTCTCAGTTCTACTTATAAAGATGGACTTTGTAGTTCTCCAATTGCATTCTGTAGTCCATCTGTTTGAGTTCTACAATACATACTGTGTACGTCCCCTTTACTCTGTTCTAATGCTCAGAACCCCAATAGTACCACCACAGAGCAGGGGTTATTCGGTGGGTGCATTAGTCCTATCCCAGCAGAGTCACTGAGGTAAAGCACTAACACCCCCTCACCACATCAGTGTCACTGCAGAACTGACAATAAACAATCCACCACCCAAATTCTACCTGTTCTGTGATGCTCCTGACCAATAGAGAACAGAGAACCAACAGGGGACTAACAACAACAAAGAACACAGATGGACTACAGTCTGTAATTATAAAACTACAAAGTCCATCTATATGGTAAGTGGAGGAAACAGATGATGGAGCAAAAAAGGGGGCGTGGCCAAACTTTTGACTGGTACTTCTATCTGTCGGATGGCACCTCCTCTTACCCTCATGGAGGAAGGTGAGGTCTTTCTTGATGACGGGGAAGAGGGGGATGATCGGCGGCTGCAGGTTTTGGCTGTTGAGAACGTTCCGGTACTTGGCCATGTTCCTGGAGGGGTCAAACAGATCCTGCAGGTCGCTGAACAGCTTCTCGTACTTACTGGGAAGTTTCTCCCACGTTCCCCGCAATCTGGAGATGGGGGCCAGATTGAGCCCACTGCAAAAACAGCAAAAGGTGATAACCCAGAACGTCATGGAGAAGGTCTTTACAGCTCTGAAGAACCCTTTGTTCTTATGCAGTAACATCGTTTTTACAATAGTTTACAATAGAGTCCTAAGCGTTTAGTTACCCCTCCCCCCCCCCCCGTAGTCCAGAGCCCAACAGAACTGACCTGATGATGGCGAACATGGAGTTGAAGTTCTTGCACTCGCGGCAGTGCAGGGCGATCTTGATGAAGTGCTTGATGATCTTCATGCGTTTCAGCTGGTTGGGTTCCCTCAGCACCTCGGTCGCCACCCAGAAGGTCTCGCGGTTGATGGACTCCTCGAACAGCTTGAGGCTGGACGGTCCCGGCGAGCGCGGCCGCAGCTTGAACAGGTCGTCGATGTACTCGGTGGGCTCGATGGCGCAGAACAGCTCGAAGGCGCGCATGGACAGCTGCGTTGCCACCTCCACCGTGCTGAGCTGCAGCAGGCTGATCAGACTCTCCCGCAGCAGCTCCTGCGCGTCCTCGTCCGAGCACAGCGTCTCCGTCTCCATGTTGCTCTTGAGGTAGTACCTGAGGAACATTGTGGGTGCTTACAGCTCGACCACATACCGAGTCGGTATGCCCAAACCTGCCGCCGTTGTTTGCTTTTAGGAGCACCCACCTGCCGCTGAGCTGGATCCGGTCCGCCAGTTTGGAGAGCTGCTCCGGCAGACGCCGCTGCTTGATCACGCCCTCGGCCGTGACGGACACCTCGCAGAGTGAGTACGCCTCGGCGGCGGCGGTCAGCGCGAACTCCCGGATGGCCTGAGCCACGACCTCTTTGGCTGTGGTGTCCTTGCCGATCATGATGTAGCGGCTCTGCTGATCTGCCTTGAAGACGCGCAGAACCTGGTCTGACATGTCTGAAGGAGAACACACACAGGACCGAAACACTTTCATTTGGGCGTAATGGAACTTTAAATGGTAGTTGGTGGAAACTCCTCTATATACTGTACCAAACGTTTGGCCATGCCCCCTTCTGGCTCCAGTCTCTGGTTACCATATAGATGGTTTTACAATTACAGACTGTAGTCCCCTGTTGGTTCTCTGTTGTTTAGGATCACAGAACAGGTAGAATTTGGGTGGTGGATTGTTTATTGTCAGTTCTGCAGTGACACTGATGTGGTGAGGGGGGTTTTAGTTCAGCAGTGCTTTACCTCAGTGACACTGCTGGGATAGGACTAATGCACCCACCAAATAACCCCTGCTCTGTGGTGGTACTATTGGGGTTCTGAGCATTAGAACAGAGTAAAGGGGACGTACACAGTATGTACTGCAGAACACAAACAGATGGACTACAGAATGGAATTAGAGAACTACAAAGTCCATCTTTACAGGAAGTGGAACTGAGAACATGGACAATATGTGGAGCAAAAAAAAGGGGGGCGTGGCCAAACTTTGAACCCGAACTTGGAGCTCATTTATGTTGGTGTTCATCCTGATTTTATTCATTATTTATTACAATGCCAAAAACCTTCATATGAAATGTGAATCGTAATGTCTTTCTTATGAATTGAGGTTTGAATGATTCTAAAACTAAAAACATGGATTCAAGGTGAATAGGCTGCTCTAAATTGCCCCATCTGAATAGTATAGTGCCACCCTGTCCTGGGTGTATTTACCCAGTGCTTGAAATGCCCCCACCCCCAACCCCGACACAAGTAGATGATTAGGTGAAGATAATGAGATGACTCAAGTGATATTTCTCATTTGAGTCACATGATTAAAGGAATATAATTAACAGGACGGCGCAGCTCAGGGTATCCTCGACCCTCGCTGCTCCGGTATCAGGGGCTGACCTGGGGCACCGACCCCCGAGCATTACATTGTAATGTAACAACATTAAATTGGGATACTTACGAGTCGCTTTGAATGAGAGTCTGAATGAGTGAGTTAATGTAATCAGTGATGAATTTAAATAAGTGACAGCGAGCAGAGGCTTCAGCCACGATGCAACCACACAACACCAATCACTCCGTTAGAAGCGCTTCGTTATTAATAGCGGGATCATTCGCTTTGTCGCCCTGAAAAAGCACTCGGATCTCAGCAGCAGAAGTGATTACACACTGCAAAATCAAGAATCGGCCCAGAAGCTCGCAGACGGCGTGATTTACGGAGTGATTATAAAGAGCCACTCGAGAACCGCAGATTATCAAGCCGCTGATGGGTGGTGACTCGGAATGAGCGGGTCTCATGGCGCCGGCTGCTGGAGTCGCATCCGTCACCGCGCCGGCGGCTTTAATGACATCCGAGTGTTTGAACACATCTGTAACGTGGGGCGGGGTGCTCAGGGGTTAGTGGATTTACCCGGCTGGTTGTTGAAGTCCAGTATGCGGTGGTGGGACTGCAGGAGGTCGGGGTTGCTGGACGACAGGTTCCCACTGACGGGGAGGGCGGGAGGGATCTGCTTCGACTGCTTCATTCCGACAATGCTGTCGTCCTGGGACTGCCCCACGGCCACGTCGCTGCAAAACACGACACGCAGATCAGAACCGGAGCTCGTTCACATAATCAGAACCATCACACGAGTTAAAACAGCATCCAATTCACCTTGAATCCGTGTTTTTGGACTGTGGGAGGAAACTGGAGAACACGGAGGAAACCCATGTGGACACGGGGAGAAAATGGAAACTCAACCCAGATTCGGATTTGAACCTGAATCCCCAGTGCTGAGAGGAGAACATGCTAACCACTTCACCCAGGTGCCTCTTTTATGTTTTAGAAATCATTTTAGTACAATGGGGAACCCCCCCCCCCCACCACAACCCTAGTAGAGGATAAAGTGGAAGATAATGGATGGATAATAAAAAAAGGCCGGCAGATTCAGATGACGAGAAGTGATTAGTGTGTCTTCTGCCTCTCAGCGCTGGGGATCCAGGTTGGAGGAGTTTGCATGTTCTCCAAGTGTCCACATGGGTTTTTGCTGGGTTCTTTGGTTTCCTTCCACAGTCCAAACACATGGATTTGGAACGGGCTGCTAAATTGCCCCTATGCAGTAGCTTGGGAACTATTCATTTTAAAAACGGGACTATATACATATATATAGAGAGAGAGAGTGTGTGTTTGTGTGTGTGTGTGTGAGATGGACTCACTTGTACGGTTTCGGGGGCAGAATACTGGTGAGCGTCTTATCAAAGATCTTTTTCAGCTTGTTCCTGCCCCCCACCGTGTTGGCCTTGGCCTTCTTGCTGGCCTTCTCCAGACCCATCACTTGTTCCACGTCGACGGCAAGGTCCGGAATGGAGAAGCGACTTGCCTTCTTGATGTCCCCGATCTTAGGGATGTGAGGAGCCCCGTTCTTCCGATCCAGCTCCTCCTCGGGGTCCGGGTCCTGCTCGTGCTCAGGACGTGCCAGGAGTTCTTTAAATACTTTGAAAGAAAGAACCCGTCAGAATGAACCCTTAAAGTCGCCGAAAAGTCCACCCCCCTCATAGCAGTGCTACTCACCTAACAGATTTGTTTTCACAGTAATAGAAAGATGTGTGTTGTTGCGCAAGATCTCATTTGCTTTGGACAACAGCACGTTCTCAAAGTTCTGCCCATTGACCTCCAGGATCTGAGGAGAACATTGCAAAACCCCCCCCTCAGTAAAAAGGTCTTCGGTTTCCAACTGGGATTATTTTATTTCGCAGAGCCTCAGTGAAACTGACCTGATCTCCACGTTTCAGACCCGCCTCTGCCGCTTTGCTGCCCGGTTCCACGTTCTCGATGAAGATGCGAAAGCCCTTTTCGGAGCCGCCCAGCAAGCTGAAGGCCAGAGGAGCCTCGCGGGACGGTTTGGTCAGGGTCACGACCCGCAGCTTGGCTTTGGCGGCGCACGCGATGTTTAACAGTCGTAAATGTCCGAACATCTTCTGTTTGTGATCAGAAAGAAAGACGTCATTAAATACCTAAACGAGACGAGCAGGTCTCAGATCATCAGATTATCATCAGACCGTCATCAGATTACCTCTCTCTCCAGATTATTCTCAAACTCCTCGAGGAAGTGTGTCATGTCGGGGTCACCTTCAAAGTCGTTAAAATGATTGTTCACCCATAACAAGACCACCCGCGTCACCTGAGAACACAAACATGTACAGTCAACAACACACACACACAAACACTATATATACACAAACACACACCACACAAAAACACACACACAATACACAAACACCCACCACACAAAAAACTATACAAACACACACAAACACAGACACACTATACCAAGACACAAAACACAGACACACTATACCAAGACACAAAACACAGACACACTATACCAAGACACAAAACACAGACACACTATACCAAGACACAAAACACAGACACACTATACCAAGACACAAAACACAGACACACTATAACAAGACACCAAACACAGACACACTATACCAAGACACAAAACACAGACACACTATACCAAGACACCAAACACAGACACACTATACCAAGACACAAAACACAGACACACTATACCAAGACACAAAACACAGACACACTATAACAAGACACCAAACACAGACACACTATACCAAGACACAAAACACAGACACACTATACCAAGACACAAAACACAGACACACACACACACACAATACACAAACACTCACCACACAAAACACTACAAACACACAAAAACACACACACTATACCAAGACACAAAACACAGACACACACACACAATTCACAAACACTCACCACACAAAACACTATACAAACACACAAAAACACAGACACACTATACCAAGACACAAAACACAGACACACACACACAATACACAAACACCCACCACACAAAACACTATACAAACACACAAAAACACAGACACACTATACCAAGACACAAAACACAGACACACACACAATACACAAACACTCACCACACAAAACACTATAAACACACAAAAACACAGGCACACTATACCAAGACACAAAACACAGACACACACACAATACACAAACACTCACCACACAAAACACTATAAACACACAAAAACACAGACACACTATACCAAGACACAAAACACAGACACACACACAATACACAAACACTATATGTATATACACAAAAACACACCACACAAGCACAATACACAAACACTATATATACACAAAAAAACACATGCGTACAAACAATTGACACAAATCACTATATAAACACACAAAAACACAGACGCAAGCACACACATGCACACAAACACTATATATACACACACAAAACATACTAATACTAAATATATAAATAGACTATATAAATAGACACTATTTACACACACCACCACACACAATATGAAAACATACAACATACACTATACACACATACATATACCCCTAAACACACACACACACCTTGTAAGACGTGTGTGTGAGTGTATATATATATAAATATATGGGTTTTCGGTTCTGTATGTGTGTTTGTGTTCTGTGTTAATGAGGCGGGGGGCGAGGGGGGGTATCTGCTGCTCATCTGTGCTGAACTCGGTTACTGAGCGGGAATCGAATTAAACATCTTGTGCAGTGAGAGTCACATGATTTATTACTTCTGCAGCTCTTCCTCATCATCTGATGTTGTGTTAAAGTGAAGTCGGGGAGCGGGCGGGGTTAAATGGGGTCGACGCATTTGAGGTTTGAGGTGGGGGTAACTGACGGTACGTGAGCCTGAGCGCCCGAGCCGTTTACAGCTGCAGGCACTCAGAGCGTCCGAGTGGAGCCCTCGCGTGTGACGCGGCGGTGCTGACAGGTCTGTGATTGAACGTCGTACCTTGTCCCTGAGACTGGGGTCGTGGAACCACTCCAGAAGTTTCCTGCCCACCACCATGGGGCTGGACAGGAAGGTGCGGTAGGTGAGCAGGAAGTCTTCAATGTAGGTGGGGTC
The DNA here is from genome assembly GCA_019802505.1 of Corydoras sp. C115. Classification (NCBI taxonomy): domain Eukaryota; kingdom Metazoa; phylum Chordata; class Actinopteri; order Siluriformes; family Callichthyidae; genus Corydoras; species Corydoras sp. C115. The sequence goes on from JAFMOC010000029.1 coordinate 4,254,793, forward strand.
CACCACCGAGTGCTCCTCCACCAGGTGCATCGTTAGACGTTCAGTCGTGCCCTATCACATGACGCACACACACACACACCATCAGCCTGTTCCTGTGGAGTAGACACATCTGGACGAGACACAGCTGGATTCCTCTGGTTCGTACCTTGATGACGATGTGTCCTTTCCTGGTTCCAGTGCGATCGAGCTCTCGATGTTCTTTAACCATGACGATCTCACCTTCCTCCTCCACCTTCTGCATGTTCTTCTCCACCTGGTTCAGGATGCAGCAATAGTCCTGCTGTGCTATACACACGAACTGAGAGACCAAACGACAGAGACGCATTGAATAAAAATCCTTATTATTATATAAAATAACTATATACTAAAACGTTTAACACAACAAAATTGCCCTATCTAAATTGCCCCATATAGTGTGCATCAGTGCCTAGCACCCTCTCCTGGATTTATCGGCCCAGCACCTCAAACGTTCTCCCCTGGATGGGCACGGGACCGAACCCTAATAGAGTATTAAGTGACGATGCTGAGATGAGGGGCAGCATAGTGGCATAGTGTTTAGTATGTTCTCCTCAGTGCAGGGTTCCAGATTCAAATATCAATCTGGGTGAAGTTGGCATGTTCTCCCCATGTGTGTATGTGTGTCTGAGTGAGTCTGTGCCCAGCAATAGTGTTCATCGTAGAACCTCGTTATCTACATGTTTACATTAATAGTTTTTTTTTTTTAATGACATCATTTCTCTTAAATATTAGGGTGTATTCAACTACAGATTTTCATAGTCGAATCTGATTCGTCAGATTTTCCCTATAGTCGACTGATAGTCGAATCAGTTAAAATTTCACCACAAGATGGCGCTATAAGCGTAGTTTTCAAAAAAGATTTTTTTTTATATTTTACTTGTTTTTCTAACAAAAGAAAACCTTTTTTTTGTTTTTCTTTTTTCTTTGTTTTCTAGAAATTAGGATGATTTTATTTGACAAAAGGCTATATATATAACGAAAACAAAGACATTTCATGTAAAAACTAATGCTTAGCAGCAGCCATGGGCACCCCCATGTGGTCAAAATGGTACATTCGACTATGAGGTTCATAGTCGACTACGGTTCTCCGAATCGAATCGTCGAATCAGCGAATATTGCAGCTCATCCCTATTAAATATTTTCAGTAAATTCACAACTCGACCTTCAACAGCTCCAGGTCTCCAGTCCCCCCCCCCCCCCCCCCCCCATCACGTCCCACAGTCTCACCTGGCAGTCGTCCACTTTAGTCTTCATCACGCCCTTCATGAACTCCTTCTCCATGGTGGCGGAGACGCCGAAGCTGTTCCCCATGCAGAGGATCTCAGTGCGCATGTCGAGGTACGTCACCTCCACCGAGCCGTTCAGGATGACGGACCACGAGTCCAGCTGTACATCACACACCACACACCATGAACCTGACGCTCATCACATTCATCTAGAGGATTTTCTGATTTCATCATGTTTCAGTTTTTCACTAGAAACAGTCTGATTTGTGTGTGGAAGCAGTTTAGGGAAGTTCCAGTGTAACTGTGACATATTAAACACGACTGGGTGAGTGACTCGACTCCTCCACATGAACCTCCATCTACCACTCCCGCTGTCTCAGCAGCGGCAGGAACATCCTAAAGGACAATACCCACCACAGCTTCTACCTTTTCAACCTGCTGCCTTCTGACAGACACTACAGGTCCATACCGGCCAAAACAAATAGACTCAGGGACAGCGTCTCTCCCAAAGCCACCACAATATAAAATACAACATTAAACGGGAACCTGCACTAGTTGACACATTACAAGCACAATATATTTTTGCAGCTTTTCTGAATGTCTTTTTCTATTGTTCTTTATTTCTATTTATATTTTACGCCGTGTGCACTTTAAGGAGGAGCTTAAATCTCGTTGTACGATGTATACTGTGTATGCGGGGTATAATGACAATAAAGGCTTTCTATTTCTATTCTGTTTCTATGAATCTCACATGTCAACTCCATCAAACATGTTTGGGATGAATTGGAATGGGGATTGTAACTCAGGCACCAGTGCCTGACCTCAGAGATGCACTTTGGGATGAATGTTAGGGGTACGGTGGTGTAGTTTTAGAACATTTGCCTTGGGATCCAGGTTTGAAGCCTGATCTGGGTGGAATTTGCATGTTCTCCTCATGTGGGTTTCCTTCCACAGTACAAAAACATGCATTCATGGTGAATTAGCTGCTCTAAATTTCACATATATATATATATATATATTTATATTTAGGCGGCACGGTGGCTTAGTAGTTAGCAGGTTCGCCTCTCAGCGCTAGGGATTCCCGGTTCGAATCCCCATCTGGGTGGAGTTTCCATGTTCTCCCCGTGTCTGCGTGGGTTTCCTCCGGGTTCTCCGGTTTCCTCCCACAGTCCAAAAATATGAAACAAGTCAGTTGAATTCTCAAAAATTGCCCCATATAGAGTGTGTCCTGGGTCTATCTGCCCAGCGCCCGAGACGTTCTCCCCTGGATGGGCATGGGGAACCCCACCGCGACCCTAATAGAGGATAAAGCGGGAGATAATGAATGAATGAATATTTATATTTATATGTATTTATATGTGTGTTGGTGTATTGTACCGTAACACTGGTGTATGGTAACATTGGATGTATCATGGGACACTATCACACCACACCTAGAACACTCTTATCTGTATAGAATAATAATAAACGGTGAACCGACCTCCTCGCCGTCGTTAAGGACGATGGTCCCGGCTCGCTCCACCACGGCGAACACCATGACCGCACACAGCTCCCTCCTCACGGACATGGTCATGTTGGCGAAGGCCGGCAGCTGGTGCATGAACTCCAGCAGTTGTTCTGTGACACGGGCAAGAAACCGTGATGTCACACAGTCAGAGCATATGGAACATTTCCTTTAGTTCATCTAACACGGAACAGCACGGTTACCAACGGCAACCCAGGACTGGCTGGCTTTCAGAGTTGTGTTAATAGCTCATTCACGTTAGTTATCTGTGCACTGCATATTTATACATCATCTACATCATACATTTCACAATTACAGCTCTATAATCATCGAGGGGCGACACGGTGGGGTAGCGGTTAGCATGTTCTCCTCTCAGCAGTGGGGATCCGGGTTCAAATCCCAATCTGGGTGAAGTTTCAATGTTCTCCCCATGTGCACCTGAGTTTTCTCCGGGTTCCGGGTTCCTTCCACAGTCCAAAAAGGGCAACTGGCCGCGCTAAATTGCCCCTATATACTGTGTTCGTTTGTGTGCATACATAGTGATAGATTGGTGCCCTGTCCTGGGGATGTATCCGCCCAATGCACCAAATATTTCCCCTGGATGAGGCATGGGGAACCCCCAGTAGATAATTAAACAGAAGATAAAGAGATGAATGTTCCCAAGTGTCTGTGTTAGTGAGAGTGTGTCCAGCAATATATTGATGCCCTGTCCTGGGTGGATCTGCCCAGCACCCAAAACCATCTCCTTGGAGGGGCATGGGAACCACCCCGAGACCCTAATAGAACATTAAGAGGAAGATACAGAATGAATGAATGGATCAGATGAGATAATTATTGTGATTTCTGTCTTCACATTCAGCAAATAAATACAAAACTGTAAACTAATCTCTATAAGACTCATGTCCATCATCACACAGCCGGATCTGCTGCTTCTTCTCGCAGAACCCTGTGAGACAGATGTCTGGATGCGGCCATGAGGAAGCTTTCGGAAGTTCTTATGCGGGACGTTTGCTTTCCGTCACCCGGCGTGTCTATAAATCAAGGCCGAATCGTACCGCTGTGTGACGAAGCCGGAGGGTCCGGCCTGGTCCAGCTGTGCGTCTGGCGAGAGTGTGAGTGTGTGTGAGTGTGTGTGTGTGTGTGTGTGTGTGTGTGACCTGCTTTGTGCCTGCAGCATGTCTGGGCGCTGGCTGCTCTGCGTCATGAGCATCAGCGCTGGAGCGAGGCGTGAAGAGACGGCCAGCAAATCAAAGTGTTATGTGGGGGGGGGGGAAGCCCTGTCGCGCAGCTGACCTAGAAAAACACAGGACCCCCCTTTCACGCCGTTATTCCCTCGCTCTCCTCAAACTGCACCCTTCTGAAGCATCATGCTTTATTCTGTTACTTGCCCCATTTCGGGATGAGTGCTATAGCCTGACATGTTCCCCCCTGAATAACATAGGAACACCCCCCCCCCCCCCCGACCCTAGTGGAAAATAATGAGATGAAATTAGACTGTTTTCAGGATCCATTTAGACCGGCGTCATTGATCAGTTCACGCTGGGTTTTGCATTAAATATGTTCTGAAATTTAAAAAGATTTAATTGCCCTATATAGAGTGTGTCACATCTTAGTGATTTGCATGTTCTCCTCTCGGCGCTAGGGATTCCCGGAATTTCCATGTTCTCCCCGTGTCCGCGTGGGTTTCCTCCGGGTTCTCCGGTTTCCTCCCACAGTCCAAAAACATGGATCATGGTCAATTGAATGCTCCAAATTGCCCCATATAGAGTGTGTTTGTGTGAGTGAGTGTGTGTCCAGTGATAGATTGGGTGTCCTGTCCTTGGTGTATCTGCCCAGTGTCTGAAACGTTCCCCTGGATGGGCATGGGGAACCCCCCCGCGACCCTAATAGAGGATAAAGCGGAAGATAATGGATGGATGGATATTGTGTGTGTGTGTGTGTGAGAGAGAGAGAGAGAGAGAGAGAGAGAGAGTGTGTGTGTGAGACCAGCGATGGATTGGTGCCTAAAACGTTCTCCCACAATCCAAAAATAAGGATTCAAGGTAAATTGGCTGTTCTAAATTGCCTCGATATATTGTTTGTGTGTGTGTGTGTGTTGCAAGCAATATATGGTGTCCTGTCCTGGGTGTCCGAAACGTTCTCCCATGAATGAGCATGAGAACGGGTTCTCAAATCTCTGTTAAACCCGTCTCTGATGTAACTGGACGTGTCCTACAGTCTTACCGATGTCATCGTCGGTTCGGTCCATGGGGTCTTTTTCCAGACAGTCCCGGACGATGTCTCTGCTCATGAGGGGATCGGAGGCGCGCTCGATGTCTTCCTCGTCGTCGTCCTCCTCGGAGTCGACGGCGGTCTCCGGCAGGCCGCTCAGGTCCATGTCGCCTGGCTCACTTTCTGTGGCCTGAAAACGAGAAACGCACTGTATGAAAAGAGAACGAGGGCTGATCAGAGAACAGGGGTAAAAATAGAACCTGTGATCACTGTAGGTGGAGGATTCAACACTCCATCAGCCCGATGTGCAACAAAAACACCACGCAGAAATTATAAATAATCAACAAAATAACATTTAACTGACTTAAATGACTATAACTGACTTACTAACTATACAGTACCAGACAACAGTTAGGCCACGCCCCTTTTAGTTCTTTTTCTGTTTTCTCCACTTAGTAGTTCATCTGTGTTCTTTATAGTTGTTAGTCCCCTGTTGGTTCTCTGTTGGTCAGGAGCATCACAGAACAGGTAGAATTTGGGTGGTAGATTGTTTATTGTCAGTTCTGCAGTGACACTGATGTGGTGAGGGGGGGTTTTAGTGCAGCAGTGCTTTACCTCAGTGACACTGCTGGGATAGGAATAATGCACCCACCAAATAACCCCTGCTCTGTGGTGGTACTATTGGGGTTCTGAACATTAGAACAGAGTAAAGGGGACGTACACAGTACTAACTGTACAACACAAACAGATGGACTACAGAATGCAATTGTAGAAATACAAAGTCCATCTTCACGGAACATGAAACTGTAGGGAATTGGTGCATTAGTCCTATCCCAGCAGTGTCACTGAGGTGGAGAAATGAAGCTACAGCAGCACTGCTGCACTAAAACCCCCCTCACCACATCAGTGTCACTGCAGAACTGACAATAAACAATCCACCACCCAAATTCTACCTGTTCTGTGATGATCCTGACCAATAGAGAACCAACAGAGAACCAACAGAGAACCACCAGGGGACTAACAACAACAAAGAACACAGATGGAATTGTAGAACTAAGTCCATCCTTGGTAAATAGAATTGATAACATGGAGCAAAAAGGGGGCTTGGCCAAACTTTTGACTCAAGAACCCACAATGATACGGTGGAGTTGGGGTTTAAAACCTATAACCTACCCTGAGGGATACCGGTCATTCATTTTGGATACATGTGTCTGAAAGACCTTATGTGAACTTGATGGATGGGGTCAGAACACAGGTGACATGATCCACCACCCCAGGGGCAAATGTGGGTCTTGCTCAAGAACCCACATTGGTAACATCAGCAGACCTGAGATTCGAACCCACAACCTTCAGATTGAACAGCCTAACCGCTCAGCTACCTCATCCAACATCCAAACTGTAAGCTGCCACGCCCTGAAATCTGCATTAAAACACATCTCCATAATAATGACCTCTATAGGTTCTAAAGACGGGTTCCACAGAAAACCCAAAGACCTTCTGTAAACCGTCCAACTGCAAAGCTGCATTATGGGATGACTTTAGAAAAGAGTCATCTCTCATCACCGCCCTGACAATAACCTGACTGAAGGGGGTTGGGCAGTTGGCATCTGGCACCTCTGAAGATCAGAGACTCCTCGGGGCATCAAAACACAGCAGAGGGAGCGGCGGAGCCGAGGAACAGCCAAACAGATGTCAGCTGTTTCAAACGAAAGCCTTTCATTAGCCGCTGACGAGGCGCGCAGGTAAACACACGTCCCTTTCACGCCAACAAAGCCACCATGAAGCGACAGCAACCACCCGGAACCCGGAGCCCGGAGCCCGACTCACCCGCCTGCAAGCTGCTTTCATCTTTAAAATCATCCACGATGCGCCGGGAGAGAACACCACGTGGAACTCCATTCCGCTCACCCTCACGATGCTGCAGCCCTGACCAACCCATGTCCTCCAGTGAGGTCGGAACGCCTCATCAAATATTCAAGCGGGGATAGTCACTCTGCGGCCACGAGTGGGAGGAGTCAGGAGAACGGGGGGGAGAAGGAAGAAATACTGTTTTGGGGGAAGGGATGGTCTTTGGACCCTCGCATGGCCTCACCCAACTGTTGCTCCATTTGGCCTACAGAGCTCACACACAGAACCGTCCATCTTTGGCTTTATCCTCTACTAGTTCCCCATGCCCATCGAGAGGAGAACGTTTCGGGCGCTGGGAAGACACACACAGGGCGCCAATCTATCACTGGACACACACTCACACACTCTATATAGGGCAATTTGGAGAATTTAATTGACCCTGATCCATGTTTTTGGACTGTGGGAGGAAAGGAGAACCCGGAGGAAACCCATGCGGACATGGGGAGAACATGGAAACTCCACCCAGATTGGGTCCAAAAAACATGTGATTGAATTGAATTCTCCAAATTGCCCCATATAGAGTGTGTGTGTGTGAATGTGTGTCCAGTGATCGATTGCCCCCCCCCTGTCCTGGGTGTATCTGCCCAGCGCCTGAAACGTTCTCCCCTGGATGGGCATGGGGAACCCCCCCACGACCCTACTAGAGGATAAAGAGGAAGACGATGGATCGAGATTTTAAAGTGAACGTTGATCTCTGAGTAACAGGATCCCGCTTTGGTGCTCTGCTCTGATTAATCTGTGTTACATCAGTAAAAATAATATACTGTATATCACGCATTGATACGAATGTGAAGCGCTCGGAGGTGTGCGTTACTGTCAACGATGTCACGGCTGGACACAC
>JAFMOC010000029.1:4267500-4282500 GCA_019802505.1 Corydoras sp. C115
TCAGCGCTGGGGATCCAGGTTCCCGATTTGGGTTTTGTGCTCCCGAGTTTCCATGTTCTGCCCGTGTCTGCGTGGGATGTTTCTGGGTTCTCCGGTTTCCACCCATAGTCCAAAAAACATGGATTCAAGTGAATTGGCTGCTCCAATTGCCCCTTCATTGTGTGTGTGTGTGTGTGTGTCTATGTGCGATGGATTGGTGCCCTGTCCTGGGTGTATTTGCCCAGGAGCCGAAACGCTCTCCCCTGGATTGGCATGGGGAAACCCCCACCCCCTGGGCACCAAGGTAGAGCATTAAGTGGAAGATAATCAGCTGAGAAGTTAAAAGCACACATGTCTGAGTTGCAATGACAAGGTTCCTCCCATAGTCCAAAAATATGGATTCAAGGTGAATTGGTGTGTGTGTGGAATGTTCTCCCCTGGACGGGCATGGGGACCACCCCTCGACCCTCGAGTATTAAGCAGAACATAATGAGATGAGATGAGACTACCAAGGATCCAGCTTGATGTTTGAGGGCAGAACCCCGGGTTGATCTGAAGCGATGAGGGTTGAGCGTCTTCCTCGAGAACCTTCAGACTGACAGTCCACCACCCTAAACCCCGAGCTCCACACCCAGACTTCATACATTTCCAGTGGAACCGCAGGAGAGCGCTGTGCTCGCAGCTGCGAGGCGCAGGAACACGGACGCCGTTGACATCGCGCTTCTGATAACGGCCTCAGAACCAATTTCAGCCAATCCCGAAAGCCGGCCACGCACCACCGACCAGCGGCTCCACCGGAGAGCGTCGGAGAGAAAGAGGCTCGTCTTCCCTGTTTTCAGGTGCTATTAAATATCTGCAGTCAGCTGAATATAGCTTTCATATAAAATGCAGCTGACCTAATTTCCGCCCCTCTAATCGGAGGCGGCTGCCGGAAATGCAGCAGGTTCTCCCGGGAGCCGTCTGAGAACGGAAATCCAGCTTCACAAACACCGAGACGTCGCGACGTGAAGCACAGCCACCGGCTTCGAATCAAATAAAGATCTCAAGAGTCACGTCCCATTCACGTTCTCGTCTCATAAGGGGATTCATAAAAGCATGTTCTCCTCAGAACAACTGGAAAAGCTCCAAAAAACATGAATACAAATAGACTACAAAGACAGAAGTGCTGGGACAGGCCTCAATCGTTGAACTTGGGTGGCTTATTTAATCCAGTCGCAACATCAGGAACCTAATCCTGTAATTTAGACAACTGTGTGCTTCAAAGTACTTTACTAGCGATCCGGGGGGTTCCCCATGCCCATCCAGAGGAGAACGTTTTGGGCGCTGGACAGGACGCCAATCTATCGCTGGGAACACAATCACTCACACTCTATATGGGGCAATTTGGAGAACTCAATTGACTTGATCCATGCTTCCAGGACAGAGTACGAATCCATCACTGGGGACACACTCACATATATATATATATATGTACTATATAGGGGTAATTGGGGCCCTGTATGTTTTTGGACTGTGGGAGAAAACCGGAGAACCCGGAGGAAACCCACATGGACACAGGGAGAACATGGAAGCTCCACCCAGATGGAGTGAGAGGAGAATGTGCCAACAACTCCACCACCACCACCTTACCACCCCTCATCTCAGCTTCTGCTCAATCCTCTACTAGGATCGCAGGGGGTTCCCAATGCCCATCCAGGGGAGAACATTTCAGGTGCTGGGCAGCTACACCCAGGACAGGACACCAATCTATCACTAGTTACACACTATATAGGGGCAATTTAGAGAGGAGGAATTTAAAGCAGCCATATTTTTGGACTTGGAAACTGAAAAACCTGGAAAAAAAACTCACACAGACACAAGGAGAACATGAAAAACTCCACCCAGATTGGGATTCTAACCTCTAATGCCCAGTGCTGAGAGGAGAACATGCTAACGCCCCTCCAATCGTCTACATTTTCCAAAATGTAGGTCAAAGATTTCAGAGAAGTCACGGGTCTTACACCCAGCGGCTTTAAACTGAGGGAACTGCGGGATTTGTGACGCTTCACTTCTCTGACAGAACCTCGGTTCCTTACTCCCCACAGAACCTGGAGTGAACCCCCAACACCCTGCCGACCTTCAGGACACTCAGACAGGGTAACATTAATGAGGGCTGCAGGTTTTCTGGAGGTGTGATCATCTCTGAACCCCTTGCTGATGCTGATATGACTCCCCCCCCCACCCCCCCCCCCCACGCTGCACACTGAAGAAGTATTTCAAGTCACACTTTGTTTCCAAGTGGTGGTTAAGGAGGTTGTCAGCGGTGTAATTAAACACCGCTAAAAAAAACCAACTCGGTGCGAATGAACGCGTCGCGGGCGGGATCTGTGAAGACGCCATGCTAACATGCTAATCAGCCGCACGCGCGAACCAGACACCTTTGAGAAACGTCGGCAAACTTCTTTTTTAAAAGTGTTAAGTGCGTTTTAGAAGAATGACGACGGTGGAGATGAAATAAAGTCGACTTTCTTATTAAATATCGAAACACAGTGAGGTCATGAAGCACGCTGAGGTCAGTTTGGAGAGCCACGTTCTCACCGTATCAGTGTGGGTATCCTCCCACAGGCCAAAGACATGGATTCAAGGTGAAATGGCTGCTCTAAATTGCCCCTATGTATAATGTGTGTGTGCCCAGCGATAGTTGGCGTCCTGTTGGCGAACAGGAAACGTTCTCCCCTGGATAGGCATGGGGAACACGTGATATGGACATGGTGGTGTGTGTGTGTGTGAGAGCTGGTACGGTGGGTCAGACACAGTTGTTGTTCAATTGTTGAACTTGCGTGACTTATTTAATCCAGTCGCCACATCAGCATCATGCAATTTAGACAACTGTGTCCACATGCCCATCCAGAGGAGAACATTTCAGGCGCTGGGCAGATCCACCCAGGACAGGGTGCCAATCTATCACTGGGGACACACTCACTTAAATATATATGCACATAGTGTATGTTTTTGGACTGTAGACGAAAACCGGAGAACCCGGAGAAAACCCACAGGCCAAAAACATGGATTCAAGGTGAACTGGTTGCTCTAAATTGCCCCTATGTATAGTGTGTGTGTGTGTGTGTGTGTGTGTGTGTGTGTGTGTGTGTGTGTGTGTGTGCCTAGTGATAGTTGGCGCCCTGTCCTGGGTGTGTATGCCCAGCACCCGAAATGTTCTCCCCTGGATGGGCATCGAGAACACGTGATATGGACATGGTGGTGGTGTGTGTGTGTGTGTGTGTGTGTGTGTGTGTGCTGGTACAATGGATCAGACACAGCAGTGCTGCTGGATAGAGGACAGAACACCAATCAGAACATCCACTTGTACCATCATCCACCCCCTAATAACACCTGCTGCTCTGTCCATGGCCCTGATCCTCAGAGAACAGAGTACGTAGAGAACCAGATTACATTACATTTACATTTGCTCATTTATTGGACGCTTTTATCCAAAGCGACTTACAAGGTGAGCACAGGGTTAATCACAACATCCCTGGAGCAATGAGGGTTAAGGGTCTTGCTCAAGGACCCACATTGGTAACTTTAGTGGACCTGGGATTTGAACCCCCAACCTTCTGATTGATAGCCCAACACCCTGACCACTGAGCTACCCTCTGAACTACAGAATGTTACTGTAGAACTACAAAGTCCATCTATACATCTATATCAGTGAAGAAACCCTCAGCTGGAGCTAATAAAAAGGCCGGTGAGTCTATAAACACACACAGACGATCGGAACTTCAAATAATCACAGAATGGAAAAGTCATATCTCCTAATTAGTCCTTAAATAAATCGGATTTTAATCTTTATTATTAGAATATTTTGCCTCCGTAATAAATTATAAAGCTAATTATCCGTGTTCCAGATGAATTAAGCTAATTGTGATGAGCGCCGATATCATAATGACATCAAGTACGGAACATTACATCCAAAGTCCCCCGTTTAAATAGTTTAATGTCCGTTTTCTTTATAGTTATTAATCTGTGCTAATTATCATCTGGGTCGGGAAAGCCCAGTGTGTTTCAACAGCACAGCGTAACGATGACATCACAGCAGGACACACCCAACTCTGTTACACACCTCCAATACACACTGTATGAATGATGCTTACACACAGTCCTCCACACGGAACACACACAGACACCCAGGGCGGTCTTGTATAGGGGACCCAGGGAGCAATAGGGGTTAGGTGCCTTGTCCAAGGCCACTTCAGCCATGGTACTTGGTGGGAACCAGAGACCTTCAGATTACAAAGCTGGTTCCTTAATCACGTTCCTACACCTGCCCCACGAGTCTATAAGTCTGAACCCTAAACAACAACCCGAATGACGGTAACGCAAAATATCTCTGCTGTTTGTTTGCATTTAAAAGAAAAACACCTTGTGAGGACCGAGTTTAGGGTCCAAAGCGACTTACAAGAATTCCATCTTGGTTGGGGTCAGAACACAGGGGTGATACAGCACCCAGGAGCAATGAGGGTTAAGGGCCTTGCTCAAGGACCCACATTGGTAACTTCAGTGGACCTGGGATTTGAACCCCCAACCTTCAGATTGACAGCCCAACACCCCAACCACTGAGCTACCACACCCACGCAGCTAACCGTGCACACTGTGAGATACATGCACAAAGAAAGAACGTAAAATCAACTATATGCATCCAACTGCTAACAGTTTGGGGAATGCCCTTGTGTGGGCATACTGTATCTGTTACCCCTGTACACAAAACCAGCTCCATAATGACATTGTTGGAGGTGTTGGAGTCTGGTGTTGAACTCTAACCTGCATCAACTAGAACACGGATTAAACAGCAGTTCTCTCAGCCGACCTGTCGCTCTGTAGCTGGATGATTCCCGGCAGCCGAACAGTGGGATATTTATATCAAATAATCATGAATAAGGGCGGCACGGTGGCTTGGTGGTTAGCATGTTCTCCTCTCAGCGCTCAGGGATTCTCACTTCGAATCCCCATCTGGGTGGAGTTCTTCCGTGTCTGTTCTTCCGTGTCTGTGTGGGTTTCCTCTGGGTTCTCCGGTTTCCTCCCACAGTCCAAAAACATGAATGAAGTCAATTGAGTTCTCCAAATTGCCCCATATAGAGTGTGTCTGTGTGAGTGAGTGTGTATTCAGCGATAGATTGGCGCCCTGTCCTGGGTCTATCTGCCCAGCGCCCGAAACGTTCTCCCCTGGATGGGCATGGGGAACCCCCCCGCGACCCTAATATAGGATAAAGTGGAGGATAATGGATGGATGGATAATCATAAATAAACTCATTTCGTTAGCAGCCTGGATATGGTTTCAGGCAAAGTGAGGGACGAAATACTGCCCCCCCCCAATCCCACCCCCAGCCCTCAGACAAAAGATCGATTCATTTAGAGCTCAGCGTGGTCGTCATGTCCGAGCGCTCCGTAACACACAGCGGAGTGCAGACGGCTAACGGGAGGCATGTCAACAGCATCGTTAAAACATCACCGAGTAACAACACAACCAATAGATAATAAAGTAAATCAGAACAGGACGCAATATACATAAAATAATAAAATCTTTCCTCTGGACAGGCTTTCCAAGAGATTTTGGAGGGTTTGGGTTCTGCCTGTTGGTTCAGAAGAGCGTTGTGAGGTCAGGCACTGATGGAAGATCAGAGAACCTGGATTATAATCTGTTCTAGTTCATTTCAAGGATTTTTGAAGGGTTTGAATTTGTCTTCTTGTTATCTTCCACTTAATCGTCTAAAAGGGTTGCAGGGGGTTCCATCAACATCCAGGGGAGAACGTTTCGGGTGCTGGGCAGATACACACAGAACAGGGTGACGATCCCTCAATGGGCACACACTCACTCACACAGACACACAAAATATATATGGGGCAATGTAGAGCAGCCAATTCACCTTAAATCCATGTTTTTGGACTGAGGGAGGAAACCAGAGAACCGGGAAGGAAACTACACGGGGAGAACATGAAAACTCCACCCAGATTGGGATTCAAATCTTGATCCCCAGCGATTAGATGCGGATGTGCTACCACTGTGTGTGTGTGTGTGTGGTCCTATATGTCCATCCAGGGGAAGACATTTTGGACGCCAATCCATCGCTGGGCATACACACTCACACAGACACTATATGGGGCAATTTAGATAGGGGCAATCTAGAGCAGCCAATTTACCTTGAATCCATGCTTTATAATTGTGGGAGGAAACCAGAGAACTCAGAAGGAAATTCATGTGGACAAGGGGAGAATGTGTGTGTGTGTGTGTGTGTGTGTGTGTGTGTGCGCTCCTATATGTCCATACAGGGGAGAACTTTTTGGATGCCAATCCATCGCTGGGCATACACACTCACACAGACACTATATAGGGGCAATTCAGATAGGGGCAATCTAGAGCAACCAATTTACCTTGAATCCATGCTTTATAATTGTGGGAGGAAACCAGAGAACTCAGAAGGAAATTCATGTGGACAAGGGGAGAATTTGCTACCACTGTGTGTGTGTGTGTGTGTGTGTGTGTGTGTGTGTGTGTGTTCCTATATGTCCATCCAGGGGAGGACGTTTCGGACATCAATCCATCGCTGGGCATACACACTCACACAGACAATAGATAGGGGCAATCTAGAGCAGCCAATTTACCTTGAATCCATGTTTTTGGACTGTGGGAGAAAACGAGAAAACCAGAAGACTCACACAGACACGGGGAGAACACGGAACCTGGATCCCCGGCGCTGAGAGGCGAACATGAAAACCACTACGCCGGCGTGCCGTATTTGGGGTTCGTTTCTATCAGAACTCAGATCTGCGTTTAGAACGGCGCACCTTTAGAACCCGTGCAGAACATCGAGCGGTTCTGTAACCGCTGTGAACCCATAAGCCAATAAACAAAATGTAAATGAATGAAGAACGCAGTCGTGACGGAATACAGCACAGAACCTCGGGACGCTCCTCTCGCGCACTCGGTGCGAGTTCACGGCGCGCTGAAGAGCCTGACGGCAGCACTCGAGAAATGAAGAGCATCAACGTGAAGAGCTGAACATCACAACAGCATTAACGACATGACGCCGCAATATATACATCACACGAAGCTTTCAGCCTGACAGCCAAGCGGGAGGAACCCATACATCACTCACCCGGAAAACGCTGAGCTCGGGAAATCTCACAGGCCTGTCCCACGTGAGCACAAACCCAACAACACATTGCCCCGTCGATTTCACTCATTCAGGATTTTTCAGGTGTGCAGAACCGAACCCTGCACCGAGCAGCGAGACGCTCTACTAGGGTCACGGGGAGGTTCCCCATGCCCATCCAGGGGGGAACGTTTCGGGTGCTGGGCAGATACACCCAGGACAGGGCACCAATCTATCACAGGACACACACTCACACAGACACACTCTATATGGGGCAATTTGGAAAATTCAACAGACCTTGATCCATGTTTTTGGACTGTGGGAGGAAATCGGAGAACCCGGAGGAAACCCACACGGACACGGGGTGAACATGGAAACTCCACCCAGATGGGGATTCGAACCGGGAATCCACAGCGGTGAGAGGAGAACATGCTAACCACTAAGCCACCGTGCCACATTATATATATATATATATATATATATATATATATATATATATATATATATATATATATATATATATATATACACACACACCACACACTGTACACAAATCCATCCATCCACTAACCTCCATTTTATCCTATATTAGGGTCACGGGGGGGGGGGGGGGTTCCCCATGCCCATCCAGGGGAGAACATCTCGGGCGCTGGGCAGATACACCCAGGATAGGACGCCAATCTATCACTGGACACACACTCACTCACTCACACATACTCTATATGGGGCAATTAGGAGAATTCAATTGATTTTGATCCATGTTTTTTGGACTGTGGAAGGAAACCGGAGAACCCGGAGGAAACCCACGTGGACACGGGGAGAACGGAGAACATGGAACTCCACCCAGATTGGGATTATATATATATATATATATATATATATATATATATATATATATATATATACACACAAAGTGTCACTTCGATCCATGATTCATGCATTATGACGAGCTGTCCCTCTGTACACACACACACGTACACACACACACACACACACACAAAAAGCACCTCCAAGACAACACCAATTTGCCCGACCAGTGATTCCCCCGAACAGCCGAGCTCATCTATCTTTAGGTAATAAAAGCAACGGTAATTTAACCATCCGTCCATCCCTCCACCCCACCACCCATCTGCCCAGCAGCGCTCCATCCCTCCCCGAGTAAAGCAGGCTAATCCGATCAGCCCCGGCCGAGGGTCGATACTCACAGAGCTTTTATCAGCCTGGCTGGAGACTCCATGGCCGCCGCTCGCTAATGGCTTCATAATGAAGGCGCGGGAGCGCGGCGAAATATTACCATCCTGCTCGCTATGCCCCTTCCTCCGCTCGCCCTCGCGTCGGTAAGGGAGGCGTGGAGAACCTGCGGGATGCTCCAGCGCTCAGGCGGCACCCATTCCGCGCCTATCCATTCGGGATGCGAGCACAGGATGGAGCGAAGGCGGCGAGGGATGAGAGTGCGGCCGAGGCGGCCACGGCGATGGAGGTAATTAGCCGAATGCGCTCCACCAATCAGGGGATGGAGAAGGAGGGTGGGAGAGGGAGGAAGAGAGAGAAAAAAAAAAAAAAAACCTGAAGAAAAATGGCTGACAGCACTTTCACTCACACTCGCTCGCTCCCTCCCTCACTCTCTCTCGCGCTCTCGCTCACAGCTGCATTTACGCACCATCAGGTCAGGTGACAGGCAGACAGACGGACGGACGGCCTCGAGCATCCAGGTCGTCTTTGTTTAACGCTCCGACCAAAACACAGTGATGACGGGGTCGGTGTGTGGGGAATATATGTGTGTGTGTGTGTGTGTGTGTGTGTTTAGAGAAACGTGGAGGAGGAGGTTCCCATTCCTCCACCCCCTCCTCCTCCTCTCGGCTCAGTGATGCTCAGAGTTGCCGCCGCCGCCGCTTCATACGTCAGCGATGGAATAAAAGGAGGAAACGGTGAAGACGGCGAGCCGCGGAGACGGAGGAACAAATTCGGGAAGAAAGAGAGCAACGGACGCGAGAGATGAACCGAGAGAGAGACGCGAGAGATGAACACGCTTAGCCCTGCGAGAGTAATGTCATTATCACGCCTCCCGCCGCACACCAAGGCTGCAGGCTGTTGGCATGGCAACCACTGAGGACAGCCATTTCCTGGATGGATTGGATGCAGGGAGAGCGAGAGGCGGGGGGGGGGGGCTGGGGGGGGGGGGTAGAGAGTAACATATAAGAGAGTGAGGAACATAACCGAAAAAAAAAACCTAATAAAAACATTAAGAGAAATCTGAGGTTCAGAGGAAAAAAATATATATAAATAATAAAAAAAAAAAAAAAAAACACGAGGGAGAAGAAAAAGGATGGGATGGAGGGGTAGAAGACAAATGATACCTCACTCACTCACACACACACACACACACACACACACACACACAAGATAGACCTTCATTCATTTGATAGAGACCCAAATCTTAACCATAAATATCACAACCTCAAATTCATCAAGAACCAGACCCAGAACATGATTCCACTCTAAAACTAAACCTTGTGAGGACCGGCTTGCAGTCCCCACAAATACATGAGGTCCCAACAGTGTAAGTGTGTACAGGTTCGATCCCAATAATGTTTAATGTAATACATATCTGTATACACAGAGAGAGAGAGAGAGAGAGAGAGAGAGAGAGAGACATACACAGAGACACAGACAGAGATACACATACACATACACACACAGACAGAAAGAGAGAGAGGGACACACACACAGACAGAGATACACATACACACACACACAGACAGAAAGAGAGAGAGGGACACACACAGACAGTGATACACATATACACACACACACATACAGACACACAGAATCACACACAGAGAAATACACACATATAGAGACAGAGAGAGAATTGAAATTGAGAGAGTGAAAGCCAGAAACAAACACACACACACACACACACACACACACACACACACACACACACACACACACACACACACACACACACACACACACACACACACAGCACCAGCATCACAAGAGCTTCCAAACTTAAACATACATTAATTTAAAGTGTCTGATTTGAATCAGGGTGTTAATGAGACCTGAATCCAGCTGTGTGTCTCCATCACATCTGTTACTATAACATTTCATATAATAATAATAATAATAATAATAATAATAATAATAATATAATAATAATAACAATTATAATATAATAATAATAATAATAATAATAATAACAATTATAATATAATAATAATAATAATAATATAATAATATAATAATAATAATATAATAGGTGGCATGGTGGTTGGCATGTTCTCCTCTCAGCGCTAGGGATTCCCGGTTCGAATCCCCATCTGGGTGGAGTTTCCATGTTCTCCCCGTGTCCGCGTGGGTTTCCTCCCACAGTCTAAAAACATGGATCAAGGTCAATTGAGTTCTCCAAATTGCCCCATATAGAGTGTGTCTGTGTGAGTGAGTGAGTGCCCACTGATAGATTGGCGTTCTGTCGTGGGTGTATCTGCCCAGCGCCCAAAACGTTCTCCCCTGGATGGGCATGGGGAACCCCCCACGTGACCCTAATATAGGATAAAGCGGAAGATAATGAATGAATGAAAATAATAATAATAATACAATAATAATGTAAAAATAATAACAGTTCCAGATGAACCATCACTCACACGTCAGTCGTCACGCACGAACACAGAGCCGCCTCCACCCACAGGACCCCCCAACGTTCTCCTGATTGACCCCCCCCCGCTCCCCCGAGCCCAACACACACACGCCGCGTCCCGATCTCTTCCTCCATCATTAGTGACCTCCCTCACTCTGTCACCCTCCGCTCATCAATCACTGCATCAGATATTCTCATTTGTTTAGCGATCGCTGCTTCAATTATCCTCGGCACGCGCTCTTCCTCCGGGCGACCCCCCCCCCCCCCCACACACACACACACACACACACACACACACATTTCCCCCGTGAGTGTTTGTTTTCTGCAGGAGGAGCCCGGATCAGGGGCCCGACATCCGACATGATAACACGCTTTTAAAGGAACAAAGAGGACGGGATGATAAAGCGATGGCTGTAAAAACGTCTCATTAAGGCGAGATCAATCAGAGCGGGTTCCGCAGGACGCCGCACATCCACCACCCGAGACAGACGAGACATCTTTATGTGGGAACCACCATCCACCGTAAGCACGGGGTGCAAGGGCAGGGTCCGTGTGCAGTCTGCAAATGTCCTCAGACTGCAATGTTTGCAGTCTGCAAATGTCCTCACGGAACCTTTTCCTCCCTTAAATAGGAACCTCCTATCCTCCCTCAGATGGAACCTTGTCCTCCCTTAAATAGGACCCCCCCCATCCTCCCCCAGATGAAACATTGTCCTCCTTTAAATGGGAACCCCTCATTCTCCCGGAGATGGAACCCCTTGTTCTCCCTTAAATAGGAACCCCCATCCTCCCTCAGATGGAACCTTGTCCTCCTTTAAATAG
The DNA here is from genome assembly GCA_019802505.1 of Corydoras sp. C115. NCBI lineage: Eukaryota > Metazoa > Chordata > Actinopteri > Siluriformes > Callichthyidae > Corydoras > Corydoras sp. C115. Next base: position 4,279,075 of record JAFMOC010000029.1, read on the forward strand.
CAAGCAACCCCCCATCCTCCCCCAGATGGAACCCCCTTATCCTCCCTCAGATGGAACCTTCTCCTCCCTTAAATAGGAACCCCCTTATCCTCCCTCAGATGGAACCTTCTCCTCCCTTAAATAGGAACCCCCTTATCCTCCCTTAAATAGGAACCCCCTTATCCTCCCCCAGATGGAACCCCCTTATCCTCCCTCAGATGGAACCCCCTTATCCTCCCTCAGATGGAACCTTCTCCTCCCTTAAATAGGAACCCCCTTATCCTCCCTTAAATAGAAACCCCCTTATCCTCCCCAGATGGAACCCCCTTATCCTCCCTCAGATGGAACCCCCTTATCCTCCCTCAGATGGAACCTCGTCCTCCCATATATAAAGACACCCCCCCATCCTCCCTCAGATGGAACCCCCTTATTCTCCCTCAGATGGAACCTCGTCCTCCCATATATAAAGACACTCCCCCATCCTCCCTCAGATGGAACCCCCTTATTCTCCCTCAGATGGAACCTCGTCCTCCCATATATAAAGACACTCCCCCATTCTCCCTCAGATGGAACCCCCTTATTCTCCCTCAGATAAAACCTTGTCCTCCCTTAAAAAGGACCCCCCCATCCTCCCTCAGATGGAACCTCATCCTCCCATATATAAAGAAACCCCCCATCCTCCCTCAGATGAAACCTTGTCCTCCCTTAAATAGGACCCCCCCCAATCCTCCCTCAAATGGAACCTCCTATCCCCCCTCAGATGGAACCCCCTTGACCTCCCTTAAATAGAACCCCCTATTTCGGATAGGAACCCCTTACCCCAATAATTTGAACGTCCTGAACGTTTCCATCGCTTCTGATCCGCCTCTGAAATTAGAACCGAGAGAAGATGCTCAGAACTGAAAAGCAGGCGTCTTTAGTTCCAGCAGTGTAAACACAGGGGGTAAAGAGAGGGTACTAGCTGTGTGTGTATGTGTGGGGGTGGAGGTGTGTGTGTGGGGGGGGTCCATTGCCTCCATAACACAAAAACCTCCTGGATTTCTGGCTGTGGTTCAATTTCTGGTGATTATTTATAGAGAAGCAGAACGTGCGCTTGACAGAACGCAATAACAATGTCATGATTATCTTTATGAGCCGCCATAAGTGCCTGAATATTATCTTCCCCTGAAATACGGTGTGTGTGTGTGTGTGTGTGTGTGTGTGTGTGTGTGTGTGTGTGTGTGTGTGTATAGCATCTGCTGTGGGTTAGCAGACACTAGATAGCCGTTTAAAAAGCCTCGTCTTGGCTCCTCTCTGCACAATGGGAATACACTACTACAGTGACATCACCGCCGATGATGTAATGGTTGACGAATGGAGGCGCCGCATGCCGTGGGGGTGCATCCGGCTACATTATGTCACCACGACGACGGGGTCGTGTCCGGGGACAGCCTACTATTACCCAGAAGGCTCTCCAGGAACCACTAGCGCCAGACAATAAACCTGCAGGAGAAGCTCCACATTCAGAGGTGATTCATTTTGCGCGGCTTCTTGACATTTTTATGACGGAACCATTACAGTAATCTAATAAAGCCCATTATCTCCAGTGGGATTGTTGTTCGGTGAGAGGGGGAGAGGGGGGGGGGGCGCTCGGGCTGGTCACATGACCAAGGAGGTGAAAGTTCTTATTGCAGGGTGGAAATAAAAAAAAAGATGGAGACAGAACAGCAGAACATAAAAGAAATGACAAGGTTCTCTGGGAAATAAATATTTTATAGTTTATAGTTCAGGCTTACTGTGGTTCAGTCAGTCAGCTGCTAAATTATCCCAGACGGAACCCCCAGCATCCTCCCTCAGACAAGAACATCAAGCATCCTCCCTCAGATAGGAACCCTCCCTCCCCAACATCCTCCCTCAGATAGGAACCCTCCCTCCCCAACATCCTCCCTCAGATGGAACCACCAGCATCATTCCTCAAATAGGAACCCCCAGCATCGTCCCTCGGACAGAACCCCCAGCATCCTCCCTCCGATGGAACCCCCAGCATCGTCCCTCACACGGAACTCCCAGCATCCCCTCTCAGATAGAACCCCCAGCAGCCTCCCTCAGATAGGAACCCCAACATCCTTCCTTTAGATGGAACCTCCCAGCATGCTCCTTTAGATAGGAACCTATAGCATCCTCCTTTAGATGGGATCCCCCAGCATGCTCTCTCAGACGGAACCCCCAGCATCCTCCCTCAGACAAGAACACCAAGCATCCTCCCTCAGATAGGAACCCTCCCTCACCAACATCCTCCCTCAGATGGAACCACCAGCATCATTCCTCAAATAGGAACCCCCAGCATCGTCCCTTGGACAGAACCCCCAGCATCCTCCCTCCGATGGAACCCCCAGCATCGTCCCTCACACGGAACTCCCAGCATCCCCTGTCAGATAGAACCCCCAGCAGCCTCCCTCAGATAGGAACCCTAACATCCTTCCTTTAGATGGAACCTCCCAGCATGCTCCTTTAGATAGGATCCCCCAGCATGCTCTCTCAGACGGAACCCCCAGAATCCTCCCTCAGACAGAACCTCCAGCATAGTCCCTCAGAAACCCAACTTCCTTCCTTTAGATGGAACCCCCCCCCAGCATCCTCCCTCAGATAGAACCCTCAGCATCCTTCTTTAGATAGATGGGTTTTTCTACTCGAGTGGAACACCATCACTTCTCAACTCAATTAGAGTTACATTAAAAAAAAACAACAAAGAACTAAAACATAGAATTCCAGAGCTGGAGCTGATCCACCCAAACACATCGTTTTCAGGATTAATTAAGCGGCGTGAAAAAGAACGTTAAACAAGCCATTAGTCTGTCGGTGATAAAAAGCCGAATGCCTTCTGTTTGCACTGATTTCCATCCTGCAGTCAGCCTCAGCCTCATTCATTAACACTCAGCATCAAGAGTTCCACATCCGGGTGCCGGAACAACGGGAACCAAACGGCCTCCATCATCCCTGAACCACGAGCAGGAGGGCGAGTTCTCGCTGGTGCAGGATGGGAAACTCGTTCACCTCCATGTTCGGTTACACTGAGGATTAATGAGTCTAACAGGGACTGAGGTTAACGAGATGCCGCAGCTCATTAATGAAGCCTGATCAATAAACAGAGCTCCCTTTAATTCTGATTATGGATTTCTGAGTAAACGAATGATGAAAAGTTATAACACAGATTTACATTCACACTGTGGTTTGAACTGAAATTATACAACACACACACACACACACACACACACACACCTGTATCCATACCCATCCATCTATCCTTCCATTAATGTATCCTTCCATCTATATATCCTTCCATTAATATATCCATCTATATATCCTTCCATCTGTATATCCAACCATCTATATATCCTTTCATATATATATATATATATATCCTTCTTTCCATCTATATATCCTTCCATCTGTATATCCAACCATCTA
>JAFMOC010000029.1:4285000-4320000 GCA_019802505.1 Corydoras sp. C115
GAACCTGCATCACAGATCATCACGTTCTAACATGTCCCTGAATGGGTCAGGCAGGAGCAACACGGGCCCTGAAGGGCCTAGCTTTGTACTCTGGGTAATAGTTATGCAGGGATAGCAAAGGGCCTTCCCCAAACTGTTTCCACAAAGGTAAAAGCACCAAACTCAACAAAAGCCCTCAATGTATAATCTGAACAAAAAAAAAAACACTGAACCTCGGTCCTCACAAGGACACAACCAGGGAGTTTTTCCTTGCCTCTGTCACTACCATTTGCGGTTGCGGTAAACCGATCAGTGTGTCCGTTGCCATTCCCTTTAAGAACCAGGTGAGCTCTGACGTTGGCGGATTGCTATTTTAACGGCACATTGCGACCAAGTACACGCAAACTAACGTCTTTGCTTCGGGTTGCAGAGATGATCAGTGAGCTCTGTAAACAGGACCCATCAGACCATCTACTAGGGTCACAGGGTGGTTCCCCATGCCCATCCAGGGGAGAACATTTTGGGCGCTGGGCAGATAGACCCAGGACAGGGCACCAAACCATCGCTAGACACACACTCACTCACATAGACACACACTATATGGGGCAAATTGGAGAATTCAATTGACCTTAATCCATGTTTTTGGACTGTGGGATGAAACAGGAGAACCTGGAGGAAAATCCACAGGACACAGGGAGAACATGGAAACTCCACCCAGATTGGGATTTGAACCGGGAATCCCTAACGCCGAGAGGAGAACATGCAAACCACTAAGCCGCCGTGCCGTCCACTGGAAGCAGACAATCCAACTCAAAACCTTCCACCACTGTGCTTAGCTTAGCATCCGATCTGAGGAGTAGCTTCTCCCAAATATTATAGTGAGAACAACCACGACCCGAATCCCAACAAATGACAGGGAACAGATTCTCTACTCCAGATTCCTGTGATTCGTCAGTTTCCAGACTCATCCGTATACATCTGTGAAGGTGTAGCAGCATGACGCACATTCGTATCTCCATCCAATGAACATCCCCGCACATCGACGAGCCGAGATCAGGTCGTACTGCGCACCCCGCACCACGATCACATGACCACATGACCACAGAGAACGAGCACAGGTGCAAAGACATTCGCACAGACGACACAAAGGCAGGGAATCGGTACAGTACCTGAGGTTTAACGCATTCCTGAGGAGGAGCCAGAGCGAGACGGAGCCGACGAGAGAGAGGGAGAGAGAGGGAGAGAGAGAGAGAGAGAGAGAGAGAGAGAGAGAGAGAGAGGGAGAGAGAGAGAGAGAGAGAGAGAGAGAGAGAGAGGAGAGAGAGAGAGAGAAAGAGGGAGAGAGCATTATTCAGCACAGACATACACAGAGCTCAGCTGCCCAAAGCACTTTGCAAGTCATAGTACAGCGGAAGCCGAGAAACACACTCTACAAAAAGATCCATCAGGGCTGTGTGTGGAGAGATGGCACACACACACACACACACACACACACACACACACACACACACAGAGACACTCACAACACACACACACAGACAAACACCCCACACACACAGACAGACGACACACACACATACACACCACACACACACACACAACACAACACACCACACACGCAGACACACACAACACAGACAGACGACACACACAGACACACACACAGACACACGACACACACGACACACCACACAAACAACACACTACACACACACAGAGACACACACAACACACAGACACAACACACACACACACACACAACACACACCACACACCACACCACACAACACTCCACAGACAGACGACACACGACACACACAGACACCACACACACACACGACACACACACACACAAGTGAAAGCACGACACAAAAACACAGGAACCGCATACAGAGCTAAAAGTCCATTACCCATAATAGTAAAAAGAAAAGGAGCCCGCCCCGAATCGCCGCTGAGGCTGCTCGCTGTCCGGAGACGCCGAACAATTAACACAATTGATTGGCTCGCGCAGACAGAGAGCGTGGAGCCCGCTGGAAAGTTTACACAGAGGCTCTGTGTGAGCCGGCAGCGACACACTCCAACACTCTCGGATCGGGCTCTGTCCCCGGACGCCGGCGTTCGGCCGATTTGAACTGAAGTGTACATCATCCTGATACCTGATCTGACGAATCAGGCGTAATGGCCGAAGCTGCGCTCCGATGCGGCAGGATGAGCGCCCTCACTCCAAACGGGTGAGCAACCCATCCCTCATGATGGAGATAGATATGATCAACCCCCCCATTATCCCCATGGACAGGATGGAGGTTAGTGGTAGAGTGCATGGTCCTTAGTTCAATCCCCAGCATCTCCATCCAGAGGGTTTGGGATGAACCCTTATTTGGGTGTGGTAGTTTCGTGGTTGGGGGGTTTGGGCTATTAATCGTAAGGTTGGGGGTCAAAAGAGGTTACCAAGGCCCTGAACCCTCGTTACTTCAGAAAGCTGTATGGTGTGCTAGCTCAGTGGTCACGGTGTTGGACTACCAATCTGATTTGGGATTGGCCAGTGGCAAGATCTTTAACCCTTATCCTGCAGGGGGGGCTGTATCATAAATACCCCTGTACTCTGATCCTCATTATCAATTTGGGATCCATGTCATTTGTAATTTTAATGGTGATTTGGAAGTATCCTACCCTGTTGGATGGGGTCAGAGCACAGGGGTGTTTGATACAGCCCCCCTGCAGGATAAGGGTTAAGGACCTTGCCAGTGGCAAATCCCAAATCTTCAGATTGGTAGTCCAACATGGACTACATACAATGGACTACATTGTTGGTACATCCAACAGATTGGTAGTCCAACCAGGATCACTGAGCTATCGCACCCCTCCACCAGCTAAACGAGTCAAAGGTCGTCCTACACGGAGGTCCTACCATCTCGTTCTCTACAGTTGGTTCCCATGGAGTTAGATTTTTTGAGAACGCCCCATTAAGCACATGTTTCCCACAGATTAATGTAAAAAGCAGGCGTTGTTTGGGTCAACGCCGCCGGGAATCGTGAGAAAGTTGGCGTCCTCTTTCCCGAAGCCGGCTCGAGGCTACAGCAGTGTGACGCGAGGCTGCGATGGGCTACGTGTTTGTTTGCGAGAAAAGAATTCCCAGATAATTTGGAAGAACACTGCTCCTGTCCCGTGGGAATGAAGGGAATGTAAGGAATGATTGGAGGGGGGGTGGAACATTCCACGGCAGGAAACCCACTGAAGAACTTCCAAGCAAAACACTGATTAAAGGAATCGAAACAGTTAGAGGGTAATTATCGCTGCGTTAGTGAGATCCAACGAGGCGACCCCGCGACTCGGGACGGCGTCGGCCGAAATCCAGCGGGACGATGTGATTAAATAAAGCCGTTTGAAGACGGAGTGTCGGGGGCCTGCAGATCCAGGTTTGGAGAGGGGGATGAAAGGAGCCTGCTGTCGAGCGCCGGCCACCTACGGTGGATTCAGGAACGCGAGGGCAGATTGGGTTTCGGTATCTGTTCCGCGCTGAGCTTAAGACATTTACAACACGGACACGGGAGTGTGCTGGAGGACCGACATGGACGAGCTGCCAACGGCATCGTGGGCTTTAAGAGCTGAAGCCGAGGCTTCAGACGGAGGACACGACGGAGACACGAAAGGAACGCCTAGAGAAAGAAAATCTAGAACCAACAAACAGAGAACGAATGAAAAGAAAACACAAGAACATTCAGAACTGACACCAGATCCCAACGTACAACAAACATCACATCAAACCTGAGAAAGAAACAAAGAATAAAGCTGCAAATATGAAAGAACAAAAACAGAGTGAGGAGTTCACAGGAGCAACGACAACCAGCCCAGAAAAACACTACAGTAATGTGTGTGTGTTTATATAAAAACACACACAACACATACATTTTTGCATGTAAACACACACATGCACACACACACATCCATCCATCCATTATCTTCCACTTTATCCTCTATTAGGGTCGTCGAGGTTCTCCATGCCCATCCAGGGGAGAACATATCAGGCGCTGGGCAGATACACCCAGGACAGGACGCCAATCTATCACTGGATACACACACTCACTCACACAGACACACTCTATATGGGGCAATTTGGAAAATTCAATTCACCTTGATCCATGTTTTAGGACTGTGGAAGGAAACCCACGTGGACACGGGGAGAACATGGAACACTAATGAGATTCTGATTGAGATTCGAACCGGGAATCCCTAGCGCTGAGAGGAGAACATGCTAAACACTAAGCCACCCTGTCCCTATATACATATTCATTCGTTCATTCATTATCTCCCGCTTTATCCTCTATTAGGGTCTCGGTGGGGTTCCCCATGCCCATCCAGGGGAGAACGTCTCGGGCGCTGGGCAAATAGACCCAGGACAGGGCGCCAATCCATCACTGGGCACACACTCACTCACACAGACACACTCTATATGGGGCAATTTGGAGAATTCAATTGACTTGATCCATGTTTTTGGACTGTGGGAGGAAACCGGAGAACCCAGAGGAAACCCATGCAGACACGGGGAGAACGTGGAAACTCCACCCAGATGGGGATTCGAACCGGGAATCCCTAATGCTGAGAGGCAAACGTGCTAACCACTAAGCCACCGTGCCGCCTCCAATATATATATATATATATATATATATATATATATATATATATATATATATATATATATATATATATATATATATACATATATATATACAAACAGGGATACACAACACTAGGTTTACACATGTATATGACATTTTTTCGACATGGACTGAGGTAAGAAGACACCACAGGAACACAAAGAGAGATGGAAGTCTGACTATGAGACTCTCGGTGTGGGTTCAGCGGCGAGGATTTCTATGTAAACATTAACTTCACGCTTTTTCTCTCGAGTCTTTGAGCCTTCCTGCTGAGCAGCAGGGTTGATCATCCAGGACTGCGTTCGGGGGGTTTGCTGTGCTTTATAAACCAGACTTTAACTCCAAGCACGTCTATACCAAATTCAGAATCAGAACAACGACATGCCATACTAGAACACTAATGACCCCAATTCCACACTACATAAATTATGCAGTACCCGTCAAAAGTTTGGACACGCCCCCTCGGTTTCCTCCACTTATCATTTATGTATAATTACAGACTGTAGTCCATCTGTGTTCTTTGTTGTTGTTAGGCCCCTGTTGGTTCTCTGTTGTTCTCAATTGGTCAGGAGCATCACAGAAAAGGTAGAATTTGGGTGGTGGATTGTTTATTGTCAGTTCTGCAGTGACACTGATGTGGTGAGGGGGTTTTAGTGCAGCAGTGCTTTACCTCAGTGACACTGCTGGGATAGGAATAATGCCCCACCAAATAACCCCCGCTCTGTGGTGGTACTATTGGGGTCCTGACCATTAGAACAGAGTAAAGAGGACGTACACAGTATGTACTGTAGAACACAAACAGATGGACTACAGAATGCAATTGGAGAACTACAAAGTCCATCTTTACGAGCAATAAGTGGAGTGAAAGGAAGGCGTGTCCAGACTTTTGACAGGTACTGTATGAGCTAAAAAAAAAATAATTGTACATTGTACACATACACGGCACGGTGGCTTAGTGGTTAGCACGTTGGCCTCTCAGCGCTAGGGTTTCCCAGTTCTGAGTGGAGTTTCCATGTTCTCCCCGTGTCCGTGTGGGTTTCCTCCGGGTTCTCCGGTTTCCTCCCACAGTCCAAAAACATGGATAAGTGAATTGAGTTCCTCATATTACCCCATACACAGTGTGTCTGTATGAGTGAGTGTGTGCCCAGCGATGGATAGGCGTCCTGTCCTGGGTGTATCTGCCCAGCGCCCGAAATGTTCTCCCCCCTGGATGGGCATGGGGAACCCCCACCCCCGCGACCCTAATAGAGGATAAAGCGGAAGAGAATGAATGAATGAATGATATATATATATATATATATATATAATATGTATTCTGTCTCAATGCTTGGTTTATGACCTACATACTTTACATTTAATAAAATATAAAAAAATAAAATAAACATATTAAAATATTCTGAAGGCGGCACGGTGGCTTAGTGGTTAGCACGTTCGCCTCTCAACGCTAGGGATTCCCGGTTCGAATCCCCATCTGGGTGGAATTTCCATGTTCTCCCTGTGTCTGCGTGGGTTTCCTCCGGGTTCTCTGGTTTCCTCCCACAGTCCAAAAACATGGATCAAGTCAATTGAATTCTCAAAAATTGCCCCATAAAGAGTGTGTCTGTGTGAGTGAGTGTGTGCCCAGCGATGGATTGGCGCCCTGTCCTGGGTCTGTCTGTCCTGCGCCCGAGACGTTCTCCCCTGGATGGGCATGGGGAACCTCACCGTTAGGATAAGAGGATAAAGCGGGAGATAATGAATGAATGAAAATATTCTGAAGGTTTTCGGCTTTAAGTTTTTAATATGTGATTATAATCCAACGTTAAATATCCTCAGCGTAATCCCAAATTCATGCCTAATCCACTGCCGGATCTTTCAAACGTGGCCCTTCATCCCGAGCAGGATGCTATCGGTTCTTGTCCTCGTGCACTCTGTCTATTTATAACCTGAGCAGTATGTAATCAAGCCCGTCAGCGTGCGGCGCTATGTGATTGATCTGCTCATCACGCTTAATGCACTGAACTCAGACGGCATGGAGCTTCAGAGAACCCGGCGATGTACGGAACTCCCCACCCGCGTGACGCCGGCACAGAGCCTCACGCTCAGTCAGAAGTTGCGGCGCACTCACCGTGTGGTATCCGCGGGCTACCGGCGGCTTGCCCGCCTGATAGGGCTCCACCGTGTCGATGATGGTCTGCCGCTCTCCCTTCTGGTTGATCTTGCGGAACCTCCGGCGGGACTGGCGGTGAGTGGCCTGTCGCTGGAAATACTCCTCATTCTCATCCATATAGTCCACCTGCCAAGCGAAGAGAGAGACGAATGAGCCCCTCGCTCGCCCGCTCTTCCCGTCTCCGCCCCTCCCGTCCCGCTCTCATGCACTGCGTAAAAATAGCAGTGGGTGTGTGAGGCTGTCTGCGAGAGTGTGCGAGTGCGCGAGCGTCTGTGAGAGTGCACAGGGGGAGACTCGGGCAGCGCGGAGTGAGAACGCACCGCCGCGAATGGACCGTGCAAACGGAGGTGGAAAGACATTTTGGGATGATGGAACTGACTGAATATATAACTTCTGCTCATCCAGAGTGGTTTATAAGCTTCACCCTAAAAACAGAAAGACAATTACAGATTGTACTCCATCTACAGCATACCTTCACTCTCTAACACCCCCCCCTCCCCCCAAAAAAAGTTTGGCCACGCCCACACACAGCACTACACACACATGCACCACCACATCATCCACTGTACTATAGAACATTCTCTGTATAGTGGATGATCCTCAGGACTGCAGTGACGTTGATGTGGTGGTGTGTGCGTGTGTGTGTGTGTGTGTGCTCCTCAGATTATACTCCATCTACAGCATACCTTCATTCTCCAACAATACCTCTCTAACCCCCCCCCCCCCCCCCCCCCAAAAAGGAAGCTGAGGTAATTGATGTGAGTGTTTGAGTTTGGACACGCCCACAAACAGCACTACACATATACACCACATGCACCACCACCACCACATCACTGCAGACCTGAGGATCATCCACTCTACTATAGAACATTCTCTGTATAGTGGATGATCCTCAGGACTGCAGTGATGGCGGTGGTGGTGCATGTGGTGTGTATGTGTAGTGCTGTTTGTGGGCGTGTCCAAACTCAAACACTTACATCAATTACCTCAGCTGTCTTGGGGGGTGTTAGAGAGTGAAGGTATGCCATAGATGGAGTATAATCTGAGGACACGCCCACACACAGCAGTCCTGAGGATCATCCACCCTACTATAGAACATTCTCTGTATAGTGGATGATCCTCAGGACTGCAGTGATGTTGATGTGGTGGTGTGTGCAGTGCTCCTCAGATTATACTCCATCTACAGCATACCTTCACTCTCCAACAGTCACTCTCTAAACCCCCCCCCCCCCCCCCAAAAAAAAAAGGGAGCTGAGGTAATTGATGTGAGTGCTTGAGTTTGGAAACGCCCACAAACAGCACTACACATATACACCACATGCACCACCACATCAACATTACTGCAGACCTGAGGATCATCCACTCTACTATAGAACATTCTCTGTATAGTGGATGATCCTTAGGACTGCAGTGATTGTGGAGGTGGTGGTGGTGGTGCATGTGGTGTATATGTGTAGTGCTGTTTGTGGGCGTGTCCAAACTCACTTACATCAATTACCTCAGCTGTCTTGGGGGGTGTTAGAGAGTGAAGGTATGCCATAGATGGAGTATAATCTGAGGACACGCCCACACACAGCAGTCCTGAGGATCATCCACTCTACTATAGAACATTCTCTGTAGAGTGGATGATCCTCAGGACTGCAGTGATGGTGGTGGTGGTGCATGTGGTGTATATGTGTAGTGCTGTTTGTGGGCGTGTCCAAACTCAAACACTTACATCAATTACCTCAGCTGTCTTGGGGGGTGTTAGAGAGTGACTCGTTAGAGAGTGAAGGTATGCCGTAGATGGAGTCATCCACTCTACTATAGAACATTCTCTGTAGAGTGGATGATCCTCAGGATTGCAGTGACGTTGATGTGTTGGTGAGGGTGGTGCATGTGTGTGTAGTGCTGTGTGTGGGCGTGTGCTCAGCTCTCTGGGGGGGGTTAGAGAGTGACTGTTAGACTGTTAGAGAGTGAAGTAATGCTGTAGGTGGAGTATCACCTGAGGACAGGCCTACACACATACCCCACCAACACCACCACATCAACATCACTGCAGTCCTGAGGATCGTCCACTACACAGAGAATGTTCTATAGTAGAGTGGATGATCCTCAGGACTGCAGTGATGTTCATGTGGTGGTGGTGTATGTCTGTAGTGCTGTTTGTGGACGTGTCCAAACTCAAACACTCACATCATTTACCTCAGCGAGGTACCTCAGGTTCTTACTTGGAGCCTGCAAATACATTTTACGCCACTGTATAATAGAAGAGGCAGGTGAGAACGTTCCTGTATTGGTTTACTAAACGTGTTATTTGGGATGTGGCAAGTGGGATGGGGGGGGGGGGGGGGGGGGGCAGCTCCGTTCTTTTATTTATTTTTAGGTCGGAACGTTACCTTATTAGTTTCATGTTCTTCAGTAATGAGGAAGCAACACAGGAACGCTCTGATCGTTCTCTCCAGTGAATCTGACTAACTGCACGGTTCTAAAGGAACATTAAAAACCTGCCGACGTCCCGTCTGTTCACGGGTGTTCTCCAATTCATCGTTTTCTCATAACAACCCAGTTTAAATACCAAAAAAACCTAACAGATTACAACCCATCGTTACTTACTACCAATATCACCAGAGGGCACTGCACGGTGGTTAACACGTCTGCCTCTCAGCGCTGGGGATTCGGGTTCGAATCCCGATCTGGGTCGAGTTTTCATGTTCTCCGCATGTCTGCGTGGTTTTACAGGTTCAAGGTAAATTGGCTGCGCTAAATTGCCCCTATATAGTGTGTGTGTGACTGTGAGTGAGTGTGTCCAGCGATGGATTGGCACCCTGTTCTGGGTGTATCTGCCCAGGCCTGTCCAGGAGAGAACGTTTTGGGTGATACAGGTACCAATCCATCACATGGCACACTCACTCACACAGATACACACACACTATATAGGGGCAATTTATAACAGTATTACGTTATAAAACTCCATCCAGATCAGGATACGAACCTAGATCCCCAGCAATGAGAGGGATTGGCACCCTGTTCTGGGTGTATCAGCCCAGACCCGTCCAGGGGAGAACGTTTCAGAAGATGGCACCCAGGACAGGGTACCAATCCATCGCTGGGCACACATTCACTCACACACACACACACACACACACACTATATAGGGGCAATTTATAACAGTATAATGGAAACTCCAACCAGGATCCCCATCACTGAGAGGGGGACTCATGCTACCCGACCTCTTAAAAATAGATAATAAATTAAGTCTGTGGGTGAAGGAACCCACACAGGTACAGGGGGATCATGGAGACCCCACACAGAGGGACCCTGTCCCACCGGGGAAACAAACCCGGGACGTTCTTGCTGTGAGGTGGAGGCGCTTACTGCTGCACCACCACGCTGCCAGTGTACGAAGTCAATTTTGGGTTCTAATTAAATCCAAAGTGCAATAGCGTTGGTTCTACGAAGATAAACGAGAACCAACAACCCATCAAGTAGTGAGATTCATCCGGAGTAACTCTCTCTCTCTCTCTCTCTCTCTCTCTCACTCTTACTCTCTCGCTCACTCTCGCTCTCAAATGCAGCCTCCTATTTCACACCCCCTCCGCTTTTGGGATTAAACATCAAATCCCCTGCTACCTTACCAACTGCTGCTATGGCAACGCCGCCCGCCGAGCAGCGGGAATATATTGAGCGTGAGTTAAGTGCAGTGTCCATATCCTGCATGGGATCATAATTACAGAGCTGCAGCAGCAAATAATAACACAGCGCAAACTTTAGCACCGAAACGAATGACGCGGTGGGCCGGGGACGGGCGCGGGCTCAGCGCGGCGCGGCGTGGGCCGGAGCCACGGGTTCGGACGCTCGCCGTACGCGTCAGAGGAGCTCAGGAGCACGACTCACCACAATCATTTCGGAGGGCTCCAGCACGATGCACTCACAGCCGCGGCGTAAACTCCCAGCAGAGCGCTTCCCGAAACTAGAGAGGGGGGGGAAGAGAGCAGAGGCATTAGGATGCACGCTGGGGGTAAGAAAGCCATTAACCCCCATTTGGACTGATCCAGAGTCAGAGGGGTTTAGTGATTCAGCCTGAAAATGGTTCACATTATGAAAACAATAAACATAGAGCTCAGCCAATCAGCAACTACTGTCTAATTTATTCCATTAGATTATATCATTCATTCATCCATTATCTTCCGCTTTATCCTCTATTAGGGTCGCAGGGGGGTTCCCCATGCCCATCCAGGGGAGAACGTCTCGGGCGCTGGGCAGATACACCCAGGACAGGGTGCCTATCCATCGCTGGGCACACACTCACTCACACAGACACACTCTATATGGGGCAATTTTTGAGAACTCAATTGACTTGATTCATGTTTTTGGACTGTGGGAGGAAACCGGAGAACCCGGAGGAAAACCACGCGGACACGGGGAGAATATGGAAACTCCACCCAGATGGGGATTCGAACCGGGAATCCCTAGTGCTGAGAGGCGAACGTGCTAACCACTAAGCCACCGTGCCGCCGCAGATTATATTATATTATACATATTATATTTACATGACATCATACATTATTATATCATACTGTATGTCATTCTTTCGGGGCCACATGGTGGCGCAGTGCGTCCGCCTCTCAGCGGCCTCCTGCAGGTTCAAATCCTGATCTGGGTGCCATCATTCTCCCTGTGGGTTTGGTACGAGATCTCTTGTTCCCCATCACGATCCAAAAACCTGAATTTAAGGTGAATTGGCTGGACGAAATAGCCCCAATATAGTGTGTGGGAGCTGGGATCCAGGTTTGAATCCCGATCTGGATGGAGTTTTGCACGTTTTCCCCATGTCCATGTGGGTTTCCTCCATGTTCTCCCAGTCCAAACACATGGATTTAAGGTGAGTTGGCTACTCTATATTGCCCCCATATAGTTAGTGTGTGCCCAGTGATGGACTGATGCTCTGTTTTGGGTGCCTGAAACATGGGCATGGATGGGCATGGGGCACTCCACCCCCCACCAACCACCACCCCCCTCCTCCACACATCCCCTTAATATAGGATTGGATTTAATTGTTAATTAATGTCTTCATTAAAACACATGAGCGCTGAGATTTGAATCTGATCCACTCATTCCAGCAAAACACACACACACACACACACACACACACACACACACACACACACACATATATATATATATATATATATATATATATAAAATGGGCGGCACGCGCTTAATGGTTAGCATGTTCTCCTCTCAGTGCTAGGGATTCCCAGTTCGAATCTCCATCTAGGTGGAGTTTCCATGTTCTCCCCGTTTCCGCGTGAATTTTCTCCCGGTTCTCCGGTTTCCTCCCACAGTCCAAAAACATGGATCAAGTCAACTGAGTTCTCCAAATTGACTCAGGTACAGTGTGTGTGTGTGTGTGTGTGTGAGTGAGTGTGTGTCCAGCGATAGATTGGAGCCCTGTCCTGGGTGTGTCTGCCCAGCGCCCGAAACGTTCTCCCCTGGATGGGCATGGGGAACCCCACCGCGACCCTAATAGAGGATAAAGCGGGAGATAATGAATGAATGAATGATATAATCTAATGGAATAAATTAGACAGTAGTTGCTGATTGGCTGAGCTCTATGTTTATTGTTTTCATAATGTGAACCATTTTCAGGCTGAATCACTAAACCCCTCTGACTCTGGATCAGTCCAAATGGTAATAAATAATATATAGTAAAATAATATATAATAAATAATAATAACACCTACTTAATGAAGGTCCTGACTATAAAGAACAGCAATAAGGAGATTAACAGAGTAACAAACAGACGACAGAGTGTAAGTATAGCACTCTCCATTGGTTTACACAATAACGTGGTTGGTAAAAGCAGAAACGGAGTTCAGCATCACTCCACACCCCGCGGTGCACCAGCTGCGGAACATCGGTGTGAATCAGTGAACCTGCGCTGGAGGCGTGGCGTGGAACTAATAGGAGCAATGAGGAAGGGATAGGACTATCTGCTGTGGGTTACTCTCATTTCTGAGCACAGTGGGTGGAGGGGGGGGGTGAACAGGGTATGAACATGCAGCATATACAGAGAGAGTGCAGCACTCTTTTTACTCCACTTATTCTCCATGTTCTCAGTTCTACTTACAGTAAAGATGGACTTTGTAGTTCTCCAATTCCATTCTGTAGTCCATCTGTTTGTGTTCTTCAATGCTCAGAACCCCAATAGTACCACCACAGAGCAGGGGTTATTTGGTGGGTGTGTTATTCTATCCCATCATCCATCCATTATCTTCTGCTTGATTCACTATTAGGGTCGCAGGGGGGGGGGGACCCCAATCCATCGCTGGACACACACTCACTCATTCACACAGACACACTCTATATGGGGCAATTTGGAGAATTCAGTTGACCTTGATCCATGTTTTTGGACTGTGGGAGGAAACCAGAGAACCCAGAGGAAGCCCACACGGACACGGGGAGAACATGGAAACGCCCCCCAGATTGGGATTCGAACCAAGAATCCCCAGCGCTGAGAGGAGAACATGCTAAACACTAAGCCACCGCGCCGCCTCCTATCCCATCATTTATGTAGAAATTTATCCAGTTACTATAAGAGCTGAAGTTGGTACCATTCAAAACACACACACACACACACACACACACACACACACACACACACACACACACACACACACACACCGCCTTCACATTCCACACACTCCCCTCACACACTTCCTCCAGCCCACCCACCCACCCACGCACACACACACAGCAGTGCTGTTCATGATCAAGGTTGTAAGATTCCACTGACGCCAAAAGGAGAACAGTTCTCCCTCAACATGACGTAGCTCATGAATGGAGTACAGTGCTGCACAGCGGGGTGTGTGAGAGACTCCTCTGAACTCCGCCGCTTGGAAACGAGGCAGGAACGGCACATTTAGGGTGGAGGAAAGATGCAGACCCACCAGCACCTTACAAAACATGCAGTTGTGGAACCCAATAACACACTGTGCTCCCTGTTCTAACAGAGGACCCGGGGTCTGTGCTCTAAACAGAGAGGTCAGTCTTAATGCTGCCGGGAGAACGTGAGCTGCCTCAGCGGTGCTTTCAGTTCACCTCTGCCGTGAACAGCGCAGCCGACAGACGCTTTTGTGTTGGGCAGGTTTTGTTCTCACTGCTGGCGATGCACATTCTCTACAGGAAAGAGCTGAGCACCAACACTGACACGCTCGCGCAACAACACTGACACGCTGGCGCAACAACACTGACATGCTCGCGCAACAACACTGACACGCTGGCGCAAAAAACACTGACACGCTGGCGCCAAAAACACTGACACACTGGCACAAAAAACACTGACACGCTCGTGCAAAAACACTGACATGCTCGCGTAACACACGCACGCAAAAACACTGACACACTCGTGCAACAACACTGACACGCTCGCGCAACAACACTGACACGCTCGCGCAACACTGACACGCTCGCGTAACACTGACACGCTCGCGTAACACACGCACGCAAAAACACTGACACACTCGCGCAACAACACTGACACGCTCGCGCAACAACACTGACACGCTCGCGCAACAACACTGACACGCTCGCGCAACACTGGCACGCTCGCGTAACACTGACACGCTCGCGTAACACACGCACGCAAAAACACTGACACACTCGCGCAACAACACTGACACGCTGGCGCAACAACACTGACACGCTGGTGCAAAAAACACTGACACGCTCGCGCAAAAACACTGACACGCTCGCGTAACACACGCACGCAAAAACACTGACACACTCGTGCAACAACACTGACACGCTCGCGCAACAACACTGACACGCTCGCGCAACAACACTGACACGCTCGCGCAACAACACTGACACGCTCGCGCAACACTGACACGCTCGCGTAACACATGCACGCAAAAACACTGACACACTCGCGCAACAACACTGACACGCTCGCGCAACAACACTGACACGCTCGGGCAACAACACTGACACGCTCGGGCAACAACACTGACACGCTCGCGCAACAACACTGACACGCTCGCGCAACACTGACACGCTAGCGCAAAAACATTGACACGCTGGCGCAAAAACACTGACACGTTGGCGCAAAAAACACTGACACGCTGGCGCAACAACACTGACACAGTCGCGCAACAACACTGACACTCTCGCGCACCAACACTGACACGTTCGCGCAACAACACTGACACGCTCGCGCAAAAACAGACACGCTCGCGCAAAAACACTGACAAAATGGAGCAGCGCCACCAACAACACAACATGACTACTGATGGAGCTCCAAAAACTGAGGCGGTGGAGGTACGGTGGATGTTCTGGGAATAAACTAAAAAGTTTCATGTTGAAATCTAAAGAATATGACACAGAGCCAGAAGGTGGCGATAAAACACACAAGCTATGTGGCTATTAAACCAGTCAAATTTCTCATCTAAATGAGGGGGGGTTACCACCACAGAGCAGGGGTTATTTGGTGGGGGCATTAGTCCTATCCCAGCAGTGTCACTGAGGTAAAGCACAGCTTCACTAAAACCCCCCTCACTACATCAGTGTCACTGCAGAACTGACAATAAACAATCCACCACCCAAATTCTACCTGTTCTGTGATGCTCCTGACCAATAGAGAACCAACGGAGAACCAACAGAGAACCAACAACAATGAAGAACACAGATGGACTTCAGTCTGTAATTATAAAACTACAAGTTCCATCTATATGGTAAGAGGAGGAAATGAAGAATGGAGCAAAAAGGGGGCGTGGCCTAACTTTTGACAGGGATTAGATGCTTCAGATCGGCTCCAGTAAAGAATTTGACCCCCATACCTCACCAGCAGCACCCCCCCCCCCTTCTTTTTTTTTTTAACTTGTGAGACGTGTCACATGATGCCCACCTGGCTGGCACCTACATGCCGCACATTACACAACACCCTGAGTGGCAGGACCACCCACAGCCACACGCCTGTCCTCACATATCCGAGCACACGGCACCCTGCGGAACACAGAACACTCCACCACCCAATAATGCTGTCATGAGATTCTTGATCAAAACTTTAGAAGTAAATGTAAATATGGATAAAGGTATTCATTTATATTTACATCCGTTCATTATCTTCTGCTTTATCCTCTATTAGGGTCGTGGTGGGGTTCCCCATGCCCATCCAGGGGAGAACGTTTCGGGCGCTGGGCAGATACACCCAGGACAGGACACCAATCTATCACTGGGCACACACTCACTCACACACACACACACACACTCTATATGGGGCAATTTGGAGAATTCAATTGACTTGATCCATGTTTTTGGACTGTGGGAGGAAACCGGAGAACCCAGAGGAAACCCACACGGACACGGGGAGAACATGGAAACTCCACCCAGATGGGAATTCGAACCGGGAATCTCTAGCGCTGAGAGGAGAACATGCCAACCACTATGTAAATGTGGACATATTCTCCCAAATATAATAAATTCAATACCGCCTCCTGCTTTAAATCGAAACAAATTGGAATAGTGTTTTAAAGCGTACGTGGTACGAACGCAAGCACAAAGTTCAACACGTTTCAGATCATCAACAGTCTTTACGGTTGCCGTTACCTCTCAGCGACCTCCAGTTTCGAAGCGTTCCTCTCTGATCTCTCTCTATCTCGGTGGAATCAGAGTTGCGTCCTCAGGTGCTTTATAAAGTTCATTTTAATGTAGAACCAACAGAAAAGGCCAAATGGTCCTCCGTTCAATCCCATCGAGTCTCAGAGCGAGCCGTTCAGCCTGCTGCCTGCATGTCATGGGAGCGTGTGCGTTGTTGAGCGTGAGAGTACGAGTATAGTGTGTGTGTGTGTGTGTGTGTGTGTGTGTGTGCCAGGCTTTAGCGATGACGGGCTGGAGCCAAACATTCCAGCCTGTTTCTGGCTGCCAGACTGAGAGGGAGGGTCTAACCTCTACTCACTTAGCGCTGACCTCTGATCCTCCACTGCAAACCCAGGCAGTATGTTCAGTATGAAGATTAATGAAGCGTTATAAATTAATCTTATTTAATTACACAAAACAATACAAAGTAATTAATATTATAAAAAAGCAGGCGTGGAAATAATCCCTCATCTCATTATCTTCCACTTAATCTCAAGCTGGGGTCACTTTCGGGTCAGCGTCTCAGGTGCTGGCCCGAATTCCACACCCCCAGTCTGTCTGCTCCAGGTGGAGTGGTAGCTCCAGCTCTGCCGCTCATAAACCTGACGACTCCCCGGTTCTGTTTTTCAGATCGTGCAGATCCAGACCTGTCAATTTTCCTTAGAACCGCATCAGTTAGACACGTGAAGCATGTTTTTGGCTTTTTTTTGACAGACAGGCGAGTAACGACACGAGTTCTGAATCCAGTTCTAAAAAAAAAATTATACTAAAACTGATGAAGACAAAGCAAAACTGACAGAACTCCAAGAAAAAAAAAACTACATACACACAGTACCCCCTTCTTGGTCCATTCTGTTTCCTCCCCTTACCATATGGATGGGTTTTTTTAGTTCTAAAGTTATAGACTGTAGTACATTGTTTGTTCTCTGTTGGTTCTCCATTGGTTCTCTATTGGTCAGGAGCATCCCTTCTTGCTTCATCGTCTGTTTGCTCTACCTACCATATAGATGGACTTTGTAGTTCTACAATTCCAGACTGTAGTACATTGTTAGACCCCTGTTGGTTCTCTGTTCTCTATTGGTCAGGAGCATCACAGAACAGGTAGGATTTGGGTGGTGGAATGTTTATTGTCAGTTCTGCAGTGACACTGATGTGGTGAGGGGGTTTTAGTACAGCAGTGCTTTACCTCAGTGACACTGCTGGGATAGGACTAATGCCCCACCAAATAACCCCTGCTCTGTGGTGGTACTATTGGGGTTCTGTCCATTAGAACAGAGTAAAGGGGACGTACACAGTATGTACTGTAGAACACAAACAGATGGACTACAGAATGCAATTGGAGAACTACAAAGTCCATCTTAACATGAAGTGGAACAGAATAAAGTGAAGTTTCAGAGCCGGAAGTCAGAATGGGAGGTTTAATCAGATTATAATGGGAGCCTTTGTTGGAGTTTGAAACCAGGTGGTCGTCATGATGCCATTTCCAAAACTTCGCTCCAATCAGCAGCCTGCAAGCACTTGTTCTGTTTATTCTGTTTATTTCGGGAGGCTCTGGAACCGCCGTGCACCTGGAGGATGTATTTCAGGGTTTGCGAGCTCCAATTTCAAAGCTGCAAACACAAAGCCCTCGGAACACGGGAGCGTGAATAAATTTACACCTGATGCATATCTGAAGCGCCTACAGAGGGTGGGAGTCGTATGGATGACACGCTCATCAGACACGCCACCATTTACACCAGGACTCTGTTCTACACACGAGCTCATACCTCATTCATACACTGCAGTGAGACCAGAACCGAGATCACATGATTATCCTCATGTTCCAGCGCATCACTAACACACCAACACATCAACAGCACTGAGAATCATCCCCCCAAAACACCACCTGCTCTGTGGCCCCATGGAGGTTCTGATCAGAGTAAAGGGACTACAGGAATAGACAGAGGGAACGTTCTATCCGTGCTGATGGACATCTAGAAGGTTGTGGAGACACGTGTATTACATCTGCACGTCTCAGCTGATGCTCTTAATGTCACGTTAGATATTTTCCACGTCTCTCGCGCCAGACGGGGCTACTGAATTTAGCAGCGGCATGCTGGGAAATCAGGTGATCGGCTCACAAATCACTCCTGAATGCTTTGCCATGAAGCATCTGCCGTTACACAATACGACCTGGACGCCGGTTGTCCTCTGAACGCTCAGGTTACAGACACGTTGTGAATGTGTTGGGCGAATCCCAGATGAAACCCATTCCACCAACATGTTCACGAGACTCTCACAACATTGTGCAACGTTAATAAAATAAGGAGAAGGGAAGACCAAGAGCAAAATCTGCAGCAACCAAGATTTTTTTATCGTTGTGAAGGAGTGTAGGGATTATAAAAAGTTGTGGTATGAGGAGTTATAGCAGTAACAGCAGTTGTGGCAACCGTGGATTGATGGGGATTAGAGAAGTCGTGGTAACCGTGGATTGTCAGGGATTATTAATAGCAGTTGTGGCAACCGTGGTTGGAAAAGGATTATGAAGAGTTGTGGCAAATGTGGTGTATGAGGGATTATAGTAGGGATTACAGTAGTTGGAGCAACCATGGTTCAAAAAGGGATTATGAATAGTTGTGGCAACTATGGTGAATAAGAGGTTATGGTAGTCATGGTAACCGTGGTTTATGAGTGGATTAAAATAGTTGTGGCAACCACGGTGTAAATGGGATTATAACAGTCATGGCAACCTAAGATTATTACAAGAGACAGACATGTACAATTATATATATATATATATATATATATATATATATATATATATATATATATATATATATATATACACACACACACACATCTGTGTGTATATAAACACTCTCTCTGTCCCCACACACACACACACACACACACACACACACACACACACACACACACACACACACAGTTATAGCTTCAGTCAGGGCAGGGATTCATATAAACGACTCCCTCACTCTGAGCATCATGGGGTTTTTAGGAAACAGAGTATTTAAGTTCATCAGCTCGAGATCACAGGTTCTACAGTTCATCACTTAATCAGTGCTTAGAACATTCCCCATGCTGACTCGCAGGGTCTGATGAAACGGACGAGGGATTAGATCAGATTAACAGAGGGATTACAGAATGGTGATTAAAACAAGCTTGATGTTCTGTTAATTACCTGGATCTGGGAAGAAACATGGATTCTTTGATGAACACAGAACCAGAGAGCAGGATGTACCAGCAGCTGCCGATGTCATCAGGACTGTGGGGTGGGGGGTGGGGGGTGAGAGAGAGAGGGAGTGTTAATGACTAACAAACATGAGCATTTCACAAGTTTAGATTTCAGGAAGGAGAATGAGTCAGATTCAGATTCACGGTGCTTCTGGGATTCGGTGGGTTCTAGCTGACTGCGGTTCTCCGTTTCACACAAGAATGAATGATGCTCCAAGAATTGATGTTTCATTCAGAACCTCGTATTTTTGCACTAATAGGACACTGTCCCAATTACAGATGAGACCATTACAGATTTTGATGGTATAATTAATGTCTAAGTAATACGTTTCTTTGGCGTTTCTTCAGTGTTTTTTATGTTCTTAACACATTTTGTGTGTTTTTCATGCAAAATCACAAGAACGACGCCCAGTTTCTGAGGTTCATTATGTAATGTAAACACAAAATTGATTGTGAACATGATTTTGTTAACGAGAAAATGACATGAGGTAAATGCAGAGATTCTGACTGAATATTAAACAGATTACAGATTTTTATTTTTGTACAAAACCAATAAATAAAAGAAATAAAAATTATGGGGCGACACAGTGGCTTAGTGGTTAGCATGTTCTCCTCTCAGCACTAGGGATTCCCGGTTCGAATCCCTATCTGGGTTGAGTTTCCATGTTCTCCCCGTGTCCGCATGGGTTTCCTCCGGGTTCGCCGGTTTCCTCCCACAGTCCAAAAACATGGATCAAGTTCAATAGAATTCTCCAAATTGCCTCATATAGAGTGTGTTTGAGTGAGTGAGTGAGTGAGTGAGTGAGTGAGTGTGTGCCCAGTGATAGATTGGCGTCCTGCCCAGCGTCCGAAACGTTCTCCCCTGGATGGGCATGAGCAACTGGAACCCCCCCTCCCCGCGACCCTAGTACAGGATAAAGCGGAAGATAATGGATGGATGGAATAAAAATTATGTATTAAAGTTCTTTGCATCCATCCTGCCATTTTTAATTACCGGCATAATACAGATTTCTATCAGAGTCGTCATGACGATGTTCACGCCCTCTGAGGGTTAATTAATTCAATGTTTTATTAAATGTTTGATTAAGCGCCTCGTCCCTGGTCCCAGTCCGTACTGTGTGAATACAACATGCTGATAACAGATTCCAGTTTTATTTGTTGCTTTCAGTCAGATGTGAGAGGGTGGTGCGGTTCTGCAGTAACACATTTGAACGCTGAGAACCTCACTGTGCAGAACCGAGCTGAACCTCCTCATGACTGAGGAACATGGAGGTGTGAAGTGGAGACAGAGTTATAGTGACGATTCACACTTATTCTCTTCTAAACGAAGCAGAAATATGGTCTCACACACACACACACACACACACACACACACACACACACCTTCCACAGCAGGACTAATGAAGCAGCCCCGGTTAGTGCACTAATGCAGCTGGTGATTCTCACACACTTCTTTTTTTTTTCGTCACATTCTCTTTCTTGCTAACTCCAGCTCTTCACCTCTCATCTGCACCAAACCCACCCCTCCCCCAACCTCCATCACCCCCCACCTCCATTACATCACTGTCCCATGTGATGGTGGACAAAACTGAAATGCTTAATTATCAACTGGGGGAATATCAACTGTGTATGTGCGTGTCTGTGGTGTGTGTGTGTGTGTGTGTTGTGTATGTGTTGTGTTGTGTATGTGTTGTGTATGTGTTGTGTATGTGTTGTGTATGTGTTGTGTATGTGTTGTGTATGTGTTGTGTATGTGTGTGTGTTGTGTATGTGTGTGTATGTGTGTGAGTTGTGTATGTGTTTGAGTTGTGTATGTGTGTGAGTTGTGTATGTGTGTGAGTGTTGTGTGTGTATGTATGTGTGTATGTATGAGGTGTGTGTGTATGTATGTGTGTGTGTATGTATGTGTATGTATGTGTATGTACGTATGTGTATGTGTGTGTGTATGTGTGTGTATGTGTGTGTGTATGTGTGTGTATGTGTGTGTATGTGTGTGTATGTGTGAGAGAGACAGAAAAGAGAGAAAGAAAGCAAAGAGGAGGCGAAAAGCTGCTGCATCAGCAAAGTGATGACTGAACGAGGTCATGAGGAATTCTGAAGAAGCTCATCAAACGTAAAGATGGTGACAAACCTGTGTGTGTGTGTGTGTGTGTGAGTGTGTGTGAGTGTGTGTGAGTGTGTGTGAGTGTGTGTGTGTGTGTGTGTGTTAGGTGGAGCATCTGGATCTTATTTGCCATGAAGACAAATGAAGGTGTCGTGCGCTGCGTGGAAAATATTGATTAGTGAAGTTCAGACCTTTAAATGAATTAAAGAGCGTTAATTAAATGAACAGCGAGTCAGTGATGAAACCCTCCCAGGGAATTCTGCGATTAGTACTGGAGGGTGGAGAAGGATTAGATAGTAGATCCTGTAGGAGATATTTGGATCTTTAACATTTTCCCTAACACAATCCTCACTACATAGGGGACCTATTCAGCTTCAGTGCACATTAAGCCAAAGTGTGACCTCATCATGTTTGCAAAAAACCTCCATCCATCCATCATCTTCCACTTTATCCTCTACTAGGGTCAGGGGGGTTCCCCATGCCCATCCAGGGGAGAACGTTTTGGGCGCTGGGCAGATACACCCAGGACAGGGGGGGCAATCTATCACTGGACATACACAAACTCACTCACACAAACACTCTATATGGTGCAATTTGGAGAATTCAATTGATTTATGTTTTTGGACTGTGGGAGGAAACCGGTGAACCCAGAGGAAACCCATGTGGACACAGGTAGAACATGGAAACTCCACCCAGATTGGGATTCAAACCGGGAATCCCTAGAGCTGAAAGGAGAACATGCCAACCACTAAGTCATGTGCCACCCGGTAGAAAAATGTGATGGTAAATATTAAAATTGGCTGCTATAAATTGCCCCTAAATAGTGTGTGTGTGTGTGTGTGTGTGTGTGTGTGTGTGTGTGTGTGTGTGTGTGCCCGAAATGTTTTCCCTGAACATACTGCAGTGTGGGATTAAGCAGAAGGTAATGGATGGATGAGGACATTGTTCAGTCAGAACATCTATGTTTAGTCAGTGTGTCTAATATTAACCCTGTGTGTGTGTGTGTGTGTGTGTGTGTGTGTGTGTGTGTGTGTGTGTGTGTGTGTGTGTGTGTTACAGATTGATGGATCACCACACTTTGTCCTAAACAGCAGATGTACATCATGTTTAAATCCTCCTACTCGCCCCCCCCCCCTCTGTGGGACGATTAAACGGCGTCTTTAACGTCCAGCTCCTGTTCAGTTACAGACAATAAGAGCGTGATTGAAAATGAAACTTACGGCGATTGGTTCCGTTAATGTATAGAACATAAAGCGCTGAATTTAACGGGGATGCTGAATTTAACGGGGATCGTGACGTCACGCGATCGGTGCAGGTTCCTCTGAAGGTACCGCGGTGGACCGGTTATTTACCTCAGAGCACATTATCAGCTAAACACAGAACAGAACGACTGAAGGGCGTCCAGGTTTGAGGCTGTGCACACTACATAGGGGCCCTATACGACTTTAGTACATATAAAGACAAAGTGTGACTTTATCATGTTTGAATACAAGGAGGTAGAACACAGAAGACCGAAGTGTATACACACACACACACACTTCAGAACATAGAACTGGGTGGCTCTGGCAGGGTACCTCTATTACTGGAGCACCAAAGCTCTAGCCGTAGCACCAAAGTGCTCTAGCTGTAGCACCAATGCTCTAGCACTAAAGCTCTAGATCTAGCACCAAAGATCTAGCACCAGCACTAAAGCTCTAGCACCAAAGATCTAGCACCAGCACTAAAGCTCTAGCACCAAAGCTCTAGCACCAGCACTAAAGCTCTAGATATAGCACCAAAGCTCTAGCACCAGCACTAAAGCTCTAGGTATAGCACCAAAGCTCTAGCACCAGCACTAAAGCTCTAGGTATAGCACCAAAGCTCTAGCACTAGCACTATAGCTCTAGCACCAAAGCTCTAGCACCAACACTAAAGCTCTAGGTATAGCACCAAAGCTCTAGCACCAGCACTAAAGCTCTAGCACCAAAGCTCTAGCACCAGCACTAAAGCTCTAGGTATAGCACCAAAGCTCTAGCTCTAGCACCAAAGCTCTAGCACCAGCACTAAAGCTCTAGGTATAGCACCAAAGCTCTAGCTCTAGCACTATAGCTCTAGCACCAACACTAAAGCTCTAGGTATAGCACCAAAGCTCTAGCACCAGCACTAAAGCTCTAGCTCTAGCACCAAAGCTCTAGCACCAGCACTAAAGCTCTAGGTATAGCACCAAACCTCTAGCACCAGCACCAAAGCTCTAGCACCAAAGCTCTAGCACCAAAGCTCTAGCACCAAAGCTCTAGCACCAAAGCTCTAGCACCAGCACCAAAGCTCTAGCACCAGCACTAAAGCTCTAGCACCAGCACTAAAGCTCTAGCACCAAAGCTCTAGCACCAGCACTAAAGCTCTAGGTATAGCACCAAAGCTCTAGCACCAGCACTAAAGCTCTAGGTATAGCACCAAAGCTCTAGCACCAGCACTAAAGCTCTAGGTATAGCACCAAAGCTCTAGCACTAGCACTATAGCTCTAGCACCAAAGCTCTAGCACCAACACTAAAGCTCTAGGTATAGCACCAAAGCTCTAGCACCAGCACTAAAGCTCTAGCACCAAAGCTCTAGCACCAGCACTAAAGCTCTAGGTATAGCACCAAAGCTCTAGCTCTAGCACCAAAGCTCTAGCACCAGCACTAAAGCTCTAGCTCTAGCACCAAAGCTCTAGCACCAGCACTAAAGCTCTAGGTATAGCACCAAAGCTCTAGCTCTAGCACTATAGCTCTAGCACCAACACTAAAGCTCTAGGTATAGCACCAAAGCTCTAGCACCAGCACTAAAGCTCTAGCTCTAGCACCAAAGCTCTAGCACCAGCACTAAAGCTCTAGGTATAGCACCAAACCTCTAGCACCAGCACTAAAGCTCTAGCACCAAAGCTCTAGCACCAAAGCTCTAGCACCAAAGCTCTAGCACCAGCACTAAAGCTCTAGCACCAGCACTAAAGCTCTAGCACCAAAGCTCTAGCACCAGCACTAAAGCTCTAGGTATAGCACCAAAGCTCTAGCACCAGCACTAAAGCTCTAGCACCAGCACTAAAGCTCTAGCTCTAGCACCAAAGCTCTAGCTCTAGTACCAAAGCTCTAGCTCTAGCACTAAAGCTCTAGCACCAAAGCTCTAGCACCAGCACTAAAGCTCTAGGTATAGCACCAAAGCTCTAGCACTAGCACTATAGCTCTAGCACCAAAGCTCTAGCACCAACACTAAAGCTCTAGGTATAGCACCAAAGCTCTAGCACCAAAGCTCTAGCACCAGCACCAAAGCTCTAGCACCAAAGTGCTCTAGCTGTAGCACCAAAGAATCAGCAGATGTAAATGTATAAGTGGAGCTGTGTAACTGTGTAGAGTGTGTAGCCTCAGGGTTTGGACCCAGAGGCTGAATGTAACATACAGTTGTGGTGGTGGACTATTACACAAACACACATCACCAGCACTAAAGCTCTAGCATTAGCACCAAAGCTCTAGCTCCAGCACTAAAGCTCTAGGTATAGCACCAAAGCTCTAGCACCAGCACTAAAGCTCTAGGTATAGCACCAAAGCTCTAGCACCAGCAATAAGCTCTAGGTATAGCACCAAAGCTCTAGTATCAGCAATAAGCTCTACGTATAGCACCAAAGCTCTAGCACCAGCACTAAAGCTCTAGGTATAGCAACAAAACTCTAGCACCAGCACTAAAGCTCTAGGTATAGCACCAAAGCTCTAGCACCAGCACTAAAGCTCTAGGTATAGCACCAAAGCTCTAGCACCAGCACTAAAGCTCTAGCACCAGCACTAAAGCTCTAGGTATAGCACCAAAGCTCTAGCACCAGCACTAAAGCTCTAGCACCAGCACTAAAGCTCTAGCTCTAGCACCAAAGCTCTAGCTCTAGTACCAAAGCTCTAGCTCTAGCACTAAAGCTCTAGCACCAAAGCTCTAGCACCAGCACTAAAGCTCTAGGTATAGCACCAAAGCTCTAGCACTAGCACTATAGCTCTAGCACCAAAACCAAAGCTCTAGCACCAAAGTGCTCTAGCTGTAGCACCAAAGAATCAGCAGATGTAAATGTATAAGTGGAGCTTTGTAACTGTGTAGAGTGTGTAGCCTCAGGGTTTGGACCCAGAGGCTGAATGTAACATACAGTTGTGGTGGTGGACCTTCACACACACACACACACACACACACACACACAATCGTGTGAGCCAGTGTGCCTCTGCGGAAGTTGTGTATTGACCCGCAGAGAGACCTGAACATTTCGGTTCCCTCGAGGAGCACGAGGAAAATGGAGTGTGAAATTGGAGGGGCGGGTCTGTGCGAGGTCGGGGAACACCCCCGGGACCGCAGTGAGTCTGTGCGTGTGTTTGGTTTTAGGCGCCAGTGCAGGTTAATGAAGCCCCCCCCGCCATATTACAGACCATCTTGTACAGAGAACAGTGAGTCATATACGTGTGTGTGTGTGTGTGTGTGTGTGTTTGTGTGAGATCAATAGATGTATGTGTGTTCAGACAAGGAGCAGCTCAGAATCGTTCTATATATACACATCTATACACACACACTCAGTCTATAATTACATTCTGTAGTCCATCTGTTTCTCTGCATATTCTGTTTAGTGCACTTTAGCATGTTCTCTGATGATTAGGACCTCCACAGAGACGGGATTAGGGTGGAGGATGATTCTCAGTGCTGCTGAGCAGAGAACTGAACATCCAGGTGTCTGACCCACTCGTACCATCATCCACCACCCTAATCGTACCGGCTCTGTCCATGGTCCTGATCCTCAGAGAACAGAGGAAGGAAGACTAACAGAGTATGTAGAGAACCAGAGGAACAACAGAATGGAACTGTAGAACTACAAAGTCCATCAGTATGATCAGTGGAGAACGAATGAGCTGTGCTTTATAAAATGGCTGGAGAGTCTGTATTGTGATAGAACCATGATATATCAAAGTTGCACTTACTAGTAGAGCACTTCGTTGGCTTCGTGTCTTTCATAACGCACAGTTTCACACATGATCCTGCAGAGCGAGCGAGAGAGAGAGAGAGAGAGAGAGAGAGAGAGAGAGAGAGAGTATAATCAGATGTTGACGAGAGAACAAAATGATGTCACAGTTGTCTTACGGCTGTCGGGACCGCGTTATAAAACTTTTAATACATTTCAAACAAATGAAAATG
The DNA here is from genome assembly GCA_019802505.1 of Corydoras sp. C115. Lineage (NCBI taxonomy): Eukaryota > Metazoa > Chordata > Actinopteri > Siluriformes > Callichthyidae > Corydoras > Corydoras sp. C115. Next base: position 4,311,906 of record JAFMOC010000029.1, read on the forward strand.
AAGTCATCACAAAGTCTCATTATTAATATTATTATTATTATTATTATTACTACTACAGGCGGCACGGTGGCTTAGTGGTTGGCATGCTCGTCTCTCAGTGCTAGGGATTCCCGGTTCGAATCCCCATCTGGGTGGAGTTTCCATGTTCTCCCCGTGTCCGTGTGGGTTTCCTCCGGGTTCTCCGGTTTCCTCCCACAGTCCAAAAACATGGATCAAGTCAATTGAGTTCTCCAAATTGCCTCATGTAGAGTGTGTTTGTGTGAGTGTCTGTGCCCAGCGATAAGATTGGCGCCTGTCCTGGGTCTATCTGCCCAGCGCCTGAAACGTTCTCCCCTGGATGGGCATGGGGAACCCCACCACGACCCTAATAGAGGATAAAGAGGAAGATAATGAATGAACGAATTATTACTACAGCTTTTTGTCCACACCCCCTCTTATTTCCTCCATTATCATATAGATGGACTTTGTAGTTTTATAATTACAGACTGTAGTCCATCTGTGTTCTTTGTTGTTGTTAGTCCCCTGTTGGTTCTCTATTGATCAGGATCATCACAGAACAGGTAGAATTTGGGTGGTGGATTGTTTATTGTCAGTTCTACAGTGACACTGATGTGGTGAGGGGGGTTTTAGTGCAGCAGTGCTTTACCTCAGTGACACTGCTGGGATAGGAATAATGCCCCCACCAAATAACCCCTGCTCTGTGGTGGTACTTTTGGGGTTCTGAGCATTAGAACAGAGTAAAGGGGACGTACACAGTATGTACTGTAGAACACACACAGATGGACTACATCTTTACAGGAAGTGGAACTGAGAACATGGACATTAAGTGGAGCAAAAAGAAAAGGGGCGTGGCCAAATGTTTGACAGGTACTGTATATTAAAGATACTTTGACTGAACTGGCTACTTTATTCATTTGTATCAACGTGACATTTTAAGTTATAAACTAAATACAATGACATCACTCTCTCTCTCTCTCATCTCACACACACACACACACACTTACCTTAGCTGATGCTCCCGAAGATTTGACAGCGCTTCCATTCCATGCAAGTATGAATACACAATCTCCAGGTCCTACAGAGGTAAAAGGAAGGAGGATAAGAGTCTCTGTCAGCTTTTACTTACACACACACACACACACACACACACACACACACAGAGTCACTGTTAGTAAGCATGTGGGAGTGATTACTTGGAATTAGAAAGACATGAGAGGTGAAAATACGCAGCATCTGAGAAAAGCCGAAGCTCCTGGGTGTACAACGTTCACTGCTACAAACACAAATTATTGAGACACCCCACACTGAGGTTCTCATCCAGATGAGCATGGAGAAAGGCCCCCACCCCAAAAATACAGAATTAAGCGAAATAATGGACATAGGGCGGCACGGTGGCTTAGTGGTTGACATGTTCTCCTCTCTGCACTAGGGATTCCCGGTTCGAATCCCAATCTGGGTGGAGTTTCCATGTTCTCGTGTCCACGTGGGTTTCCTCCGGGTTCTCCGGTTTCCTCCCACAGTCCAAAAACATGGATCAAGTCAATTGAATTCTCCAAATTGCCCCATAGAGTGTGTCTGTGTGAGTGAGTGTGTGCCCAGCGATAGATTGGCGTCCTGTCCTGGGTGTATCTGCCCAGCGCCCGAAACGTTCTCCCCTGGATGGGCATGGGGAACCCCACCGCAACCCCAATAGAGGTTAAAGCGGAAGATAATGGATGGATGGATATGAGGGTGTGGTGGCTCAGTGGTTATGGCTCACTAAAGGTTGTGGGTTCAGATCCCAGCTACACTGATGGTACCAAAGTGACTCCCATGAGCTACACCCTTAACCCTCACCGCTTCAGTAGTTTTAAATGTGTCTCCTGAGTGATCTAATGTAGATCTGCATTTGTATCTTTAACCTGGTTCCACTCAGCCGTCAGAACTAAACTGAGCTTTGCACTAAAGTTCCTCCTGATTCTCTAAACTCTCAGTGAGTCACAGTGTTCAGTGTTTTATGGATGAAAACCGATCCCCTGTGATCAGGTCTCACGGCTCCCACCACTGACGCAGACACTGGGCCACTTCTGTGCTCCCATAGTTTCGTTGGCATGAGGGCAGGACAAAGTGAGTCTGTCCTCACATGCAGGCTCAAATTAGCCTGGACTCAGAAATCAAGTATCGGTGCACAAATACCCCCCCAGCCCACCCACCCCACACACACACAAGTCTTACTAAAGCCTAACACTTCGATTTTCCTCAAATAGCTTCCACTTATTCTTAATTTAAAAAAAAATTAATTTACGGGCGGCACGGTGGCTTAGTGGTTAGCACGTTCGCCTCTCAGCGCTAGGGATTCCCGGTTCGAATCCCCATCTGGGTGGAGTTCCCATGTTCTCCCCGTGTCTGCGTGGGTTTCCTCCGGGTTCTCCGGTTTCCTCCCAGTCCAAAAACATGGATCAAGTCAATTGAATTCTCAAAATTGCCCCATATAGAGTGTGTCTGTGTGAGTGAGTGTGTGCCCAGCGATGGATTGGCGCCCTGTCCTGGGTGTATCTGCCCAGCGCCCGAAATGTTCTCCCCTGGATGGGCATGGGGAACCCCACCGCGACCCTAATAGAGGATAAAGCGGGAGATAATGAATGAATGAACTTAATTTATAAAATAATGGTTTTCAGATTTAAATAGAAATTGTGAAGTTTAATACATATATTAAATTATGAGATTTGCAGGATTGAAGCACTGGACAGCTACAGATGTTAATTAATTAATTAATAAAATAAAAAATAAAAAAAAAAAGAGAATGAGAAAATACTATTGTAATGGAGTAAGTCGAGTTATGTCCTTTGTGTCCCTCTGCTGTTGCTTTTTAGTAATGCAGGTAATGGTTTCTGTACAAATAACAAGCTTGTACATTTATAAAATTCGGGTGTGTGTGTGTGGGGCGGGGGGTACAGTTGGGTGGTTAGTCCATTTGGTCATTTTTCCATTTGGTCATTTATTGGACGCTTTTATCCAAAGCGACTTACAAGGTGAGCACAGGGTTAATCACAACATCCCTGGAGCAATGAGGGTTAAGGGCCTTGCTCAAGGAGCCACATTGGTAACTTCAGTGGACCTGGGATTTGAACCCACAACCTTCAGATTGATAGTCTAACACCCTGACCACTGAGCTACCACACCCTGAGTCCCCACACAACTACTCAAAACTACTCAAAAAGCCCAGTGCTTAACCAGGTTAACAGAACAGACTAAATCAAAACAAGAACCGACGTATCGTCCATCTATCCGTTATCTTCTGCTTTATCCTCTACTAGGGTCGTGGGGGGGGGGGGGGTTGGTTTCCCCATGCCCATCCAGGGGAGAACATTTCAAGTGCTGAGCAGGTACACTCAGGACAGGGCGCCAATCTATCTCTAACATTGACATTAATTGACAATTTCAGCCAATAGGAGTGATCTTTTGATCGCATACTCCCTTTATGTCAGCAAGGTATCGGAAGTACTTATACACACACGCACGCATTTTAACACACAATGTGATTCATTCCGCATCGCGATCTCTGCAAAACCGACATGTGGCCACGCCTGCGTGCTTAAATCCGAAGCACAGCCTCGCGAATCATCTACATTATAAAGTTTCTGTTTGTGTTTTTGCACTTTATTTGACTGACAAGACGAGTGAAGGACTTCTTTCCAAAAGAATTAAAATATCACTTTCATTTAGAGTAGGGAGGATGATTTTTTTTTTGCAATGTCAAACTCAAAATGCCTTTGCTTAATTTGCAGGTAGCCATTGCACTTCCATTGTGTTTGGTCGATTGGGTTTACTAAAACCAAGTTTTCGCCATGCTATTTGCTGCAATTTCTGTGAAAATGGCAATCTTTTCTATGCTGATTCGATAATACTAACATCCATCTATCCATCCATTATATTCTGCTTTATCCTATATTAGAGTAAAGGGGGTTCCCCATGGCCATCCAGGGGAGAGCGTCTCAGGCGCTGGGCAGATACACCCAGGACAGGGGGGCAATCTATCACTGGGCACACACTCACACACACAGACACTATATGGGGCAATTTGGAGAATTCAATCGGCTTGATCCATGTTTTTGGACTGTGGGAGGAAACCCACGCAAACAAGGGGAGAACACGGAAACTCCACCCAGATTGGGATTCGAACCTGGAATCCCTAGCGCTGAGAGGAGAACATGCTAACCACTAAGCCAACGTGCCGCCCAACACTAACATGATGTGTGTAAACAGGTTTCAATATAAAAACCTAAAAAAATGATTAACCCTGGTAGATCTCGATGACCTGTCCAATGGAAAAGTAGATCTCGGGCCAGAAAAGTGTGAGTACCCCTGCTTTATGTGCACTTGAGGGAATTTTTAAACGCTGCAGTGCACAGTTCCGCCACCAGATGTCAGCGAGCGTCTGCATCTCGTAACCATGACGCCACAGGGTGGATGTTCTGCCACTGGGGGCTGAATTGAGGATGGAGTTGGACGCCTGTTGCTGGAACCCTGTGTGTAATCCCGTACGCATTTAATCTGGGAAACGTCAGGCTGGAGCGTTAAGCCGGTGTGGGATGTTTGCTCGGCCGCTGCGTGCATCAGGTGCAGCCGCTTCAATAAAGGTGCACGTCCTTGTTTGGTGTGTGACGTCATTGCTGTCTCAGGTCACGGGATTATTCACCGATTTACACGCAGATTACGAGCTGCTCATTCGCCAGAGGAGCAGACTGCCCAACAACAGCCCCACCCATGAACGACGAAGTACCCCACACTATCCAACCACCCCCCCAACCACAGCCCCACCCATGAACGACGGAGTACCCCACACTATCCAACTTCCCCCCCAACAACAGCCCCACCCATGAACGACAGAGTACCCCACACTATCCAACCACTCCCCCAACCACAGCCCCACCCATGAACGACGGAGTACCCCACACTATCCAACCACTCCCCCAACCACAGCCCCACCCATGAACGACGGAGTACCCCACACTATCAAACCACTCCCCAAACCACAGCCCCACCCATGAACGACGGAGTACCCCACACTATCCAACCACCCCCCCAACAACAGCCCCACCCATGAACGACGGAGTACCCCACACTATCCAACCACTCCCCCAACCACAGCCCCACCCATGAACGACGGAGTACCCCACACTATTCAACCACCCCCCCAACACGCCCAACCACAGCCCCACCCATGAACGACAGAGTACCCCACACTATTCAACCACCCCCCCAACACACCCAACCACAGCCCCACCCATGAACGACGGAGTACCCCACACTATCCAACCACCCCCCAACAACAGCCCCACCCATGAACGACGGAGTACCCCACACTATCCAACCACCCCCCAACAACAGCCCCACCCATGAACGACGGAGTACCCCACACTATCCAACCACTCCCCCAACCACAGCCCCACCCATGAACGACGGAGTACCCCACACTATCCAACCACCCCCCCCAACACACCCAACCACAGCCCCACCCATGAACGACGGAGTACCCCACACTATCCAACCACCCCCCCAACACACCCAACCACAGCCCCACCCATGAACGACAGAGTACCCCACACTATTCAACCACCCCCCCAACACACCCAACCACAGCCCCACCCATGAACGACAGAGTACATTACATTACATACATTTACATTTAGTCATTTAGCAGACGCTTTTATCCAAAGCGACTTACAAATGAGAACACCACAAGTCAGAAGCCATGGAGAAAACCAACTATACTGTAAGTTCATCAAACCTGATTGTTATTCGAAGAAGCTGCGCCCCCCCCCCCCCTTTTTTTTTATTATTATTTTTTTTTTATAACAACAGGTATTTGTTAAATAGATGCGTCTTAAGTAGTTTCTTAAAACTGTTTAGAGATTCTGCCTTACGGACAGAGTTGGGAAGATCGTTCCACCATTTTGCAGTGGTGAACGCCACAGAATGAGAATTAGCTCCTCGGTGAGGTGGAATCGCCAGGCGACAATCATCACTGGAGCGAAGTGAACGAGTCGGAGTGTATTTTGAAAAGATAGAGTGAAGGTAAGAGGGGGAAGATCCAGAAATGGTTCTGTATGCCAGAGTCAGCGACTTGTACTGAATGCGAGCAGCTACAGGAAGCCAATGGAGGGAAGTGAGTAATGGAGTGACATGAGTTCGCTTGGGTTGGTTAAACACGAGTCGGGCTGCAGAGTTTTGAATTAGTTGAAGTTGTGCTGAGTACCCCTGAGTACCCCACACTATTCAACCACCCCCCCAACACACCCAACCACAGCCCCACCCATGAACGACAGAGTACCCCACACTATTCAACCACCCCCCCAACACACCCAACCACAGCCCCACCCATGAACGACAGAGTACCCCACACTATTCAACCACCCCCCCAACACACCCAACCACAGCCCCACCCATGAACGACGGAGTACCCCACACTATCCAACCACTCCCCCAACCACAGCCCCACCCATGAACGACAGAGTACCCCACACTATCCAACCACTCCCCCAACCACAGCCCCATCCATGAACGACGGAGTACCCCACACTATACAACCACCCCCCAACAACAGCCCCACCCATGAACGACGGAGTACCCCACACTATCCAACCACTCCCCCAACCACAGCCACAGCCCCCCATGAACGACAGAGTACCCCACACTATCCAACCACTCCCCCAACCACAGTCCCACCCATGAACGACGGAGTACCCCACACTATCCAACCACCCCCCCAACAACAGCCCCACTCACGAACGACGGAGTACCCCACACTATCCAACCACCCCCCCAACAACAGCCCCACTCACGAACGACGGAGTACCCCACACTATCCAACCACCCCCCTCAACACACCCAACAACAGCCCCACCCATGAACGACAGAGTACCCCACACTATCCAACCACTCCCCCAACCACAGTCCCACCCATGAACGACGGAGTACCCCACACTATCCAACCACTCCCCAATACCCAACCACAGCCCCACCCATGAACGACGGAGTACCCCACACTATTCAACAACCCCCCAACAACAGCCCCACCCATGAACGACGGAGTACCCCACACTATTCAACCACCCCCCCAACCACAGACCCACCCACGAACGACGGAATACCCCACAGTATCCAACCACCCCCCCAACCACAGCCCCACCCATGAACGACGGAGTACCCCACACTATTCAACCACCCCCCCAACAACAGCCCCACCCATGAACGACGAAGTACCCCACACTATCCAACCACCCCAACACACCTAACCACAGACCTACCCATGAACGACGGAGTACCCCACACTATCCAACCACCCCCCCAACCACAGCCCCACCCATGAACGACGGAGTACCCCACACTATCCAACCACCCCCCAACAACAGCCCCACCCATGAACGACGGAGTACCCCACACTATCCAACCACCCCCCCCCCACAGCCCCACCCATGAACGACGGAGTACCCCACACTATCCAACCACCCCCCCCAACAACAGCCCCACCCATGAACGACAGAGTACCCCACACTATTCAACCACCCCCCCAATGAACGACGGAGTACCCCACACTATCCAACCACCCCCCCAACCACAGCCCCACCCATGAACGACGGAGTACCCCACACTATCCAACCACCCCCCAACAACAGCCCCACCCATGAACGACGGAGTACCCCACACTATTCAACCACCCCCCCAACGACAGCCCCACCCATGAATGACGGCGTACCCCACACTATTCAACCACCCCCCCAACAACAGCCCCACCCACGAACGACGGAGTACCCCACACTATCCAACCACCCCCCCAACCACAGCCCCACCCATGAACGACGGAGTACCCCACACTATCCAACCACCCCCCAACAACAGCCCCACCCATGAACGACGGAGTACCCCACACTATTCAACCACCACCCCCAACAACAGCCCCACCCATGAATGACGGAGTACCCCCACACTATTCAACCACCCCCCCAACAACACCCCACCCACGAACGACGGAGTACCCCACACTATCCAACCACCCCCCAACAACAGCCCCACCCATGAACGACGGAGTACCCCACACTATTCAACCACCCCC
>JAFMOC010000029.1:4325000-4329421 GCA_019802505.1 Corydoras sp. C115
GGGACTAGCTAAACAATCCCGCTCAGCAGAACCCTCACTGAATAGAACTTCCCCCCCCCCCCCCCCCACACACACTCCTCACCCTCCATGTAAAGATAGACCTTGAAATGCTGAGGCCGACAGAAAAAGCAGTTTGGAAACCGAAGAAAGGGAAAGGCTCTAGAAATTCCTTTCGCACGGCAGACTCAAAGGAACGTAGGACGGAACGTTAAAGGACACCAGGAAGGACGGCTCTCGTGAAGGCTCGGGGCAGATGCGGACGCTGGCGTCATCCCGTTTCAGAACACATACTTGTGTTAAATAATTCAGGGTGAGGAGGCGGGCGGCGAGGCTGCAGCTCGAGACGTTGGCGCAGAACCGCGCTGGAGCATCTGCTTCCCATCGATTGGTTACAGAACCATGTAGCGCCTTCTCTCCGGTTACACGGAGTCCATGGGCGACCCGTTGTGGGGGGGGCAATTTAATGTGCTTTAATATCAAATCCAGAGAGAGGAGGGAACTTGTGAGGATTCCGTCCACCCATAATCCCATTCTGCACCTCCAGCTGTTGCACTTAAACCTACAGCTCAGCGTTTTCGAGACTTCACCCGGCGGGGGCAATGGGGACGCCGGGGCGTAGTGGGCCCCCGCATTGTCCCCACAGTGGGAGGAGCTTCACACTCTCCGTGGAATTTGGGTAAACCGCCTTTAGATGTGAAAGTGTGTTTGACTGACAAACTGTAATGTGAGAAATGCAGGGATAGGCTTTAGAAACCCAGAAACACCAATTAGAGTGGATTCAGGGTTCGAACCCTCAACCGTCAGACTGACAGCCCATCCTGAGCAGTGAGCTGCCACGCCCTGTGCACCTTTTTAGGGTAAAGCTGGGGGTTCCTCATGCCATCCAGGAACGTTTCAGGTGCTGGGAAAATACACCGAGAACACACACACACACACACACACACAAAGCCACACTATACGAGGGTGATTTACATAGGGGCAATTTTGAGTATACAATTCATCTTGAATTGAACATGGACAAAACCCAAGCAGACACACGGAGAACATGGAACCTCCACCCAGATTGGGATTCAAACTTTGTGCCCAAGTGCAAACTCACTATATAGGCAAAATTTAGATAGGGCAATTTAAATAGGGGCATGTTTTGGATGTTCCAGCCTGTGGGAGGAGACTGTGGGAGGAAACCGGAGAACATGGAAACTCCACCCGGATTGGGATTTGAACCTCCCAAAATATTACTATAAATAACAAACCAGTACAGGCAGCACGGTGGCTTAGTGGTTGGCATGTTCTCCTTTCAGTGTTAGGTATTCCTGGTTCGAATCCCAATCTGGGTGGAGTTTCCATGTTCTCCGTTCTTCTGTGTGGGTTTCCTCTGGGTTCTCCGGTTTCCTCACACAGTCTAAAAACATTGATTCAAGGTGAATTGACTCCTCCAAACTGCCCCTCTATACATTGCCCCTATATAGTTTGTGTGCATCGGGGATCCAGGTTTGAATCCCGATCTGGGTGGAGTTTCCATGTTCTTCCCATGTCCGTGTGGGTTTCCACCAGGTTCTCCAGTTTCCTCCCACAGCTAAAAAAAAAAACATTGATTCAAGGTGAATTGACTGCTCTAAATTGCCCCTATATAGTTCGTGTGCATTGGGGATCCGGGTTCGAATCCCGATCTGGGTGGAGTTTCCATGTTCTTCCCATGTCCGTGTGGGTTTCCACCAGGTTCTCCAGTTTCCTCCCACAGCTAAAAAAAAAAACATTGATTCAAGGTGAATTGACTCCTCCAAATTGCCCCTCTATACATTGGCCCTATATAGTTCGTGTGCATTGGGGATCCAGGTTCGAATCCCGATCTGGGTGGAGTTGCCATGTTCTTCCCGTGTCCGTGTGGGTTTCCACCAGGTTCTCCAGTTTCCTCCCACAGCTAAAAAAAAAACATTGATTCAAGGTGCATTGACTGCTCTAAATTGCCCCTATATAGTTTGTGTGCACTGGGGATCCAGGTTCACATCCCAATCTGGGTGGAGTTTCCATGTTCTCGTGTCCGTGTGGGTTTCCTCCGGGTTCTCCGGTTTCCTCCCACAGTCCAAAAACATGGATCAAGGTCAATTGAACTCTCCAAATTGCCCCATATAGAGTGTGTTTGTGTGAGTGAGTGTGTTCCCAGTGATAGATTGGCGCCCTGTCCCGGGTGTATCTCCCCAGCGCCCGAAACGTTCTCCCCTGGATGGGCATGGGCATGGGCAAAACCCCCCCCCCCCCCCCCCCCCCCCCCCCCCCCCCCCCCCCCCCCCCCCCCCCCCCCCCCCCCCCCACGTGACCCTAGTAGAGGATAAAGCGGAAGATAATGGATGGATGGAATGAACCAGTCGGTCCAGTCGTTTTCATTAAGACGTGAGCGCTATCCCGGAGTCACCTGAATCTCTGACGGAACCGCAGATAAAGTTAAGTTCCTCGTCGAATTCCAGGTTGCCATGTCAATCGAATGACATCATGCAGAAGTCGAGCGTGATGCTGTGTTGGCTCACAGCCAGCCGTCGTGCTCTATTTGTTTTGTTTGTTCAAACCACATGGTACAGCCTGGAACTCGAGGAACCAAGATGGCAGCGTCGGCACAACGCTCGTCCGTGGAACCCGAAGAGCAAATACCAATTAGAGCTAACGAACTGGTTAGTGTGGGCGTGCACGCCGGGTTCTGAGAGGTCGCAGAGTGCTGGTTTTGGGCATTTTGCCATCGAACAAACCGAAAATGACTTAATGGGATGAGCCGGGGGGAGGGGGGGGGGCAGAACACACTGTCCTTCCTTTCCCATTGTCAATTACGTGATCTCATTCACGCTGACATCAGCAGAACGTTCCGCTGGGATGCGGAACCAGACCAGAGCAATGTATCGGGCTGAGAATGAATAGCATTTAATTAACGCAAAAGCACATTGAGAGTCCTGCATGTTTGCATGTTCTCCCCACGTGACTGAAAAAATTGCACTGAGGAGCCATCTCAATCTGTCAAAAACATGGATTCAAGGTGAATTGACTGCTCCAAATTGCCCCTATCTAAATTGCCCCTATATAGTTTGTGTGCACTGGGGATCCAGGTTCGACTCCCAATCTGGGTGGAGTTTCCATGTTCTCCCCGTGTACGTGTGGGTTTCCTCCGGGTTCTCCGGTTTCCTCACACAGTCTAAAAACATTGATTCAAGGTGAATTTATTGCTCTAAAGTGCCCCTATATAGTTTGTGTGCATTGGGGATTCAGGTTCGAATCCCAATCTGGGTGGAGTTACCATGTTCTCCCCGTGTCCGCGTGGGTGTTCTCCAGGTTCCTCACACAGTCTAAAAACATTGATTCAAGGTGAATTGACTGCTCCAAATTGTCCCTATCTAAATTATATATATAGTTTGTGTGCATTGGGGATCCAGGTTCGAATCCCAATCTGGGTGGAGTTTCCATGTTCTCCCCGTGTCCGTGTGGGTTTTCTCCAGGTTCTCCAGTTTTCTCTCACAGTCTAAAAACATTAATTTAAGGTGAATTGACTGCTCCAAATTGCCCCTATATAGTTTGTGTGCACTGGGGATCCAGGTTCAAATCCCAATCTGGGTGAAGTTTCCATGTTCTCCCCGTGTACGTGTGGGTTTCCTCCGGATTCTCCGGTTTCCTCACACAGTCTAAAAACATTGATTCAAGGTGAATTGCTCCAAATTGCCCCATATAGTGTATGTAGGTATGTATGTGTGAGTGAAGGTGCCCAGTGATGGACACCTGTCCTGGTTGTTTTAAAGCGCTGGGATAGGCTCCAGCATGCCAGAATGTTACGACGGTAAAACTGCAGCCACTTAAGACAGAACTTTACACCATGGAACTACAGAATGTTCTCTACGGTCTGCGCGTACTTAACCGACCGCAGCAGTGGCGCACTGAGACGTCGGACCAGAAGGTGGCAGGTTCAAGCCCCGCGCAGACGTTTAGAAAAGCGAGCCGTGCAGCCGGTCCGAACGCCGCGGCAGCCGAGGAACCGCCAGACAAAGAACCCCAGCCTCGGGGAATTTCAACTATTCAGCTGCATATTTCAGACCTGTGGGTTTAAACGTCTGCTTTCATTCGACGACGAACGCGCGGAATATAAATCAGCAGCAGAGAGCGAGCGGGCGGGCGGGCGAGCGAGAGAGACTTTACCACAGATTAAATAAAAGCCTCCATTCATCAGCCCCACAGAAGGGCAGATTAGTCGGGATGAAGGCCGCCACACGAGGCAGCGTAACGCACGGTGGGTTCTGACGAGCCCGTTCGCAGCGCGCTCGGGTCAGATGTGCTGCAGATGGACAGCGGGTCCAGCGTCAGCGCGTCTGTCGTCACAGCGCCGCTCTACGAGGCGGGTCACGTGACCTCAGCGCTGAGTCAGCGGGTTCTCGAGTTCACCGTCTGTG